>CAJQUW010005698.1:0-149161 GCA_907163375.1 Prostheceraeus crozeri
TCTTAATCAACAAATTTCGACGATTGGCCATACAGCTTTTGGAGAATCTGTGCAGTCTTTCTCTATGCATGCTTTCGGACACCTGCCTCAACAAGTGCGAATGTATGGTGAATTATGGAACGTGTCCGCTTCCTCATTTGAGAGTGCATACTATCAACTAAAACGCCTTTTAACAGGTACGAGAAATGAAGGACTGCTAGTAGTGAAGCGGTTTTTAACGATGGAGACTCCTCTCAGAAAGAAAAGAAATGCATGGCTTCATGTGTTTGAAAGTTATGGGTGCTTTAGTTGATACATTTGAGATAGATTCTGTGCTTTATAATTTTATTCCCAGTGATGGTGACCAATTAGTTTACCGGTTTCAGCACCATGCCAACGTATTTCATTCTTTTTCTTATCCAAAAAAACGATCATCGGCTTCATATTTCGTTGTTTTGTGTGATCAGCGATTCGCTAGAATTGATCATATAATTCAACGGCATAATGAACTGTTCTGTTTGTGTACAGAATTAGTGAAATTGCGATCTGCGGCTCAAGACTTCACCGATCATTCTGATACGACGTTGCTACGACACTGCAAATTATTTATTGTTGCGTATGGTGATAAATTTATTTGCTCCGCCTCCTCGATCAATAACCACGTAATTGTTATAAATAAAGGGTCTGATCTTTACGCCACTTCCGTTTTAGATAGTTTTGAACATGATTAAATTCTATTTGGCAAAAGTGCATCACCAATTTTCTTTGTGTAGAAATCCATGAACCTGTACATACATGAATATTTGACAGTAATTCTAACCGTGTTGGTAATTGTCGGTATTTTTTATCAACATTTTTGATTTTTATGCTGGTTGACATAAAGTTTACGACAGTTGAGTTGCCATATTACGGCGTTGTTTACTACGGTTTTCATATGAAATGACCTTGTCTCGACGGTATTGCTACTACTAAAGTTAGCTACTTTACATTTTTCTAAAACAATGGAAGTCGGTCAGTCCCGGTGAAACCGTATTAAGCAAATTCCGCTACATACTGGTTTTTAAAAACATTAAGATGTGTTTTAGTAAGTACAGTCGCGGCCATTTGAAAAATGCTAAATTATGACTTCATTGAACATTGTATTCTGCTTCAACTAATAATGGCAAGACTATATACAATACGAGTAGCTATGGATACGATGCTATGGATCAGATCAAAAGGAAAGCACTTGTAAATACACCTGCATTTTTGGTAGCCATGTTTTGTGACAATGTCGAGCGATAAATTGAATGGATTTTATGTCATTGAAAAGACAACTACCAAAGCCTTAATTTGTCATCTTAAGAGTTGAAATCGGTTCACTAGAACTCGGAGATATACCAATTTTATTTTTATCAACAATCGATTTTGTTTTTCTATCTATTATTCCTTGAAAAAGAATTCTTCCACTTCAAGAAGGTAAGATTAACTGATGACTGTTTATGAACTGTATGATAGTACCTGTTTTGAACATGTTATTCTTGAAGTTCTTTAATATTACCCTCATACATTTTATAGATTTTTTTATAGAAAGCTAATTCTCTTAAATATTAGTGAGTGGCCTACTCACTAATCAACAGCAGCAGCAACAGCAGTAATCAACTGCTGCTGAAAAATAATATCTGTGAACCGATTTCAGCTTTTTTAAGGTGTGAAATGAAAGCTTATGTAGTTGTCTTTTCAGTGGCATTAAATTCATCCAATCAATCGCTCGACGTCGTCACGAAACGTGACTGCCAAAAATGCATGACAATGTACATGTACTTCTCTTTTGGTCTCCATAGCAACCGATAATTCTCTCCTCTTTGGGTCCATGATTTATCATTTGATTCGATTCCCTTGAGACCTACGGTTTAAAGAAATATTCTGTGTACAGTTTTACGATAAGTACTCGTAGTTAAACAGAATAAACAATGAATGATTCTGTGTGCAGTTTCACGATTAGTAGTTCAAGCCGAATATACAATGAATGAAGTCATCATTTTCCATTTATGCCGGTAGCCTAAGACATTTGGTCACGATTGTATGTTAACAGTGTTTAGTTACGTTTTTCATGTAAAGAATTTCAATTTTTGCACAAAAATGAATTGCTTGACGAATTGCATGTATGTATGATAAGATAAACGTTGTTGTATGTAAATTTTCTTTTCATAGTATCCTGTGGATACCCCTGAAGTTGTGGAATGTTTTTCTATTTGTGTTATACATGTATAGTGTACTTCTTGTGATCATAAAACAATTCATAAATATGTAGTGGAACAGACGTTCGTAATTAACAGTTGTTAGCGTTAAATGTTTGTGTTGACATTTTGGGGTGTCTGGTTATTTCGACCCCGATGTGATTTTTCAATTTTAGTTAATACTAAAGATAAGCTATATTTATAACTATTCATAAACTATAAATAAACTTTCCGGTACACTGGGAAGTTTCAATTAGCATCAGTTACAATAACCCATCGTCTTTATATCTTTACCTAACGTTTTAATGAAAATTGAAAAAAATTGAACTCTGGGATTTACCCAATGAACCCATTTCAGAGTCAAATGTTTCGCAACATCGGCAAAAAGTTAAGATCTGGATTATAAATAATGCGTTTATTTTCACTTTCTTTGACTTGAACCCTGTATCTTAGTTTATTGGTTATCAGTCAATATGGGATTGTCCACATAAACAACCAGTGTCAACCAATATTTGATGTCTGACTGAAACCAATAGGTACATCTTAGACGGAAATTGACAAACATATTCTATGTCGTGAAAATAAACAATTAAATCTTAATTTAGTACAAGTTTATGATTATTTGTTCCATTTTCAATCTATGAAATGACCACAAGACTAAGTAAGTGGTTAGTAAGTAGGGCTGTATATTTTTCTGTGTTTTCTGATACTAAATGTACTCGTACGTTCTTATATTTTCCGTTTCCTGTTAGGCCTATGCGTGTATAACATCGTGTCATGCATATGAAATTGTTTTTTGAGTGTGCTATCAAATACAATGCTTATCATGTTAGAAAATTGTTCTTGAGTAAAATGTTTGGCGTAAATGCATCGCTATACTTAATTAAGAAAAACTTAAAAAATTTTCAAAGTTATAAGGATAGATAAGTGTCGTAGTGTCGCAAACTTAAAAAAATTATTCAAGTTACCAGGGTAGAGCTTGAAAGTCCACAGAGAAAAATTTATCCTAGCGCTTGTAAAATTCTACGATGAAACTGCAAAGAACTTTAAAGTGATCACAAAATTTTCAGTCCCGGGAAGTTACTCAATTTGAAGAGTTCTGTGCTCCGGAATCTAATGTTCCGGAAACTGAGCTTGCAAGTGATCCCTGAAGCAAATTAAGTAGCAGACAAAAAAATCTTAGTTGAAGCTGAATTGAAGCACAAGGGTCACCATTGTAATGCAAAAATTTGTAACTACAATTTTAAATAGAATACTAGGATTCTAAAATTTCTAACTCATCATTGCTAGCATATACAAATGATTGTGCTCATTGTATTTACGATAAAAATGACGAAATAAGTTATTATAGAATATTCATCAGCAATGTTAGTATAGTAAGATAACCGAAGCACACTACCTGAGTGATTACCTAAAGCAGACTTTCATGGTTACAGCCAACAGTAATTTTTTTGCTACAGTAAGCCTTCTTGCGAGTGTCCAGCAAACTGTAAAAACTCAGACTGATTGGGATTAATAAAATTGAAATTTCAATCCGTTTATGTTTATCTTTAACCCTCAAACGACCACCTGCTTACATTTGTAAGATTTCAACTTTACCTGTCTATAAAATTAGATTATGATTTCGCATTGAAAAGAAACTTCATTTCCATGTTTAGAGACATATGCTATTGCAAATTCTCGAATCTGCTGTTGATCTGTCAATTTCGGTTTCGATATGAGCTTCCTCAATCCGTCTACCTGCTTACATTTGTAAGATGAGCTAAATATTGTTTTGATTCGGTGCGATTCTCGTTTGATTGCCCGTAATTGTTTCATCTTGCTTTATCATGAACATATCTGTGAATTAGCAGATGTCTATGTCATCCTCCATGACGCGAGTAACTGCCTTATGATGATATCTATAATTGTCCATGGCAACCACACCGTCAAATTCAGGATATCTCTGTAATCAGTATTTTGCGTTTCATCAGTTCATTTTTACTGGCTGCATTCTACATTCAATATGCCTGTCCGTCGCATGACATTTTTGCAAACCGTTGATTACTTCAATTCGTTGCAAAATGAGGAAAGTGATTTTAACAGTGAGAATGATCTTGAGAACTGCAACAGCTGACCTCAACCTTACCTTTCTATACCATGACCGAGAATGAAACTGATCATCTGTTTGACTTTGAATTCGCGCCATGCGCACATCATTGTTTTCGTTGTTTGTCTAAAGTATGAGTGAACGATCTGAGATGTTAATATAAAAGCTTGACGATCTAAAGCAAATACACACACTTCCTCTGGATAACCAATTGTTTTCTATAACATTTGGCATCACGAGCAGTCTGATCAAGTTCCTGCTGATCTACACGGCTTCTGCACTGCCGTATTCTACAAGCCATTCTGCTGGCCCGATTCCTGCAAGCCGATCTGCTGGTCCCGATTCCTGCAAGCCGTTCTGCTGGTCCCGATTCCTGCAAGCCATTCTGCTGGCCCCAATTTCTACGAGCCGTTCTACTGGCCCTTCTGCGAGCCGCTTCTACGAGCCTAGATAAATTTAATCACACGCGACGATAGGTATCAACACCAAGTACCATCGTGAACATTCGCTGTTGGCCTTCACAGTTGGCAGTCACAATTACACACCTACACACCCTTTCGTACATCAAAACACATATTATTAACAACAAAATCAAACACGAGAGGGACTATTAAACATAAGGCCCTAAGGAATTTTTAAGGCCCTTAAGGAACTATTAAGGCCCTAAGCTACTACGTGTCTAAGCTACTACGTGCCTAAGCTACTACGTTTCTAAGGTAGTTCGTGTCTACGGTACTACGTGTCTACGGTACTGTAACTATAAGGACTATAAGGACGTAACTTATAAGGACTATAAGGCAGCTTAAGGACCAAGGCTGCCTATCACAATGGAAGGACGCCTGGAAGAACTTGACATCGATGACCCAGTTCAGGTGAACTCTCTCTTGAAGGGCTTAACGGTGCCAAACAAGCCTGATACAAAGACCGTAAAGCAGCTTCAACAGCTGTTAGAAAGTCATCTATGTCCAACCCACTTCGAACCAACGGAGCGTGCGCATTTTCATAACTTAATGCGCAGACCAGACGAGACTTGCAAGAACTTCCTGCTACGGTTGCAGAACCAAGTAGCAAGATGCAACTTCGGGTCAGAGCTTGCGACACAGATGCGCGACCGCCTAATCGCTGGTATAAATGACAACGACCTTCAGAAGCGACTATTGGCTCATGGTAAGCTGACGTTTGAAGCCGTTAAACAATTAGTCAAAACATGGGACAACGTGAATAAGGCAGTTAAACACGAAGTCTTATTTCACAGAGGCAATCAACGACGCCCACCCCCAAAGACTTTCAATAATAAATTTAATAGAAGAGCTGCACCGACTTCTGCCGCAACAGCTGCTACTGCGCCGTTAACCAATTACAAGCCACAGCCACCAGCTAAACAACAGTTATCTCGTCAGCAATACGGGGCATGTAATTCATGCGGTGGCCATCACGAACGCAGGAATTGTCAATTTCGAACCGCGAAGTGTTTTAAATGTAACCGCGTCGGCCACTTAGCTAAAGTTTGTAGAAGTCAAAACAATGCACGTCAAATACCTAAAAGAGCTAATGCAACCAACGTCACTTGACGTTAACTATCGATGGTGAGCACATTTTAAAGTCTACGTTGCTCCTGGTAAAGCCCACGACTTTATCGCCGACACGAGTAGTCCCGTAAGCTTTTTACCTGCTTCGACAGTTCGTCGTCTTGAATTAGACGAACAAGTTCGAAATTCTAACGCGTCAATAAGAGGTGTATCTGGACATGACTTGGCCGTTTGTGGACAATTACAATTAGCAGTCACCGACGAAAATAATCAACGACCAGTGCCCGTTGGGTTTCCTATCATTTGTGTATCACGACGTTTATCTCAGTCCGAAAAGAATTACGCACAAACCCAACGCGAAGCGTTAGCAATCATACGGGCTATCAGAAGATTACATAAGTACCTTTTTGGATCACGTTTTAAAATCATAACTGATCACAAGGCTCTTGAACATATTTTCCGCTCAGATGCATCTGTTGGTAAGACCAACTCCTCCATGCTCCAACGTTGGGCAATCGAGCGTACGTCATAATAACTGCGACGTCGAGTACAGACCTGGTCCCAAGATACCTCATACCGATTTCCTATCTAGACACGCCCACCAAGAGCCTCCAGATGTTACCGACGTTTTTCACATTAACCCAATGCCGATTAACCGCAACCAACTTATTACTGAAACTAAGTTGTACTACGGTACAGTCATCTCTGGTTTAAAGAGAGGTTTTTCCACGTATGCTAAGAAAAGATTTCCTGACCTTTATTCAAAGAGAGAACAACTCAGCTTTGCGGCCGACGGAATTATACTATTTATTGAAGTTGTACTTATTCCGCCTACTTGCCGACAACAAATGTTGGAACACTTAGGTCGAGACAAAATGAAAAGCTTAGCACGACTACTTTGTTATTGGCCGACAATAAATGCTGACATTGCAAGTTATGTCAATGAGTCTCGCCGATGTAAAGTTAAACCCTTAACTCATTCAACATGGAAGCCGTGGCCCGTGCCATACTCTCCGATGCAGAGGGTACACGCAGATTACTGCGGCCCGCTTTTAGGCTGCTATTATGCCTTGGTGTTAGAAGACGCCTTTTCAAAATTCCCTGAGGTTTACTTGACTACGTATGCAACGGCAGGATTTACTAAAGAAGCCTTACAACGTACTTTCAGTGGAGACGGAGTACCACAAGTATTGGATACAGATAATGGTACACCATTCTCAGCAACTGAACTTCAACATTGGCTTAAGTTAGTCGGTTGTCAACCAATATTCACAGCCCCTAGACACCCACAAAGCAACGGCCTCGCCGAAAACTTTGTTAAAAGTTTAAAGATCGCTATCAACGTAGCTGAACCCTCAACTTATGCAGATTTACAAGCTGTAATCGATGCATTTCTGCTCCAGTATAGGAATGCAAGGCATGCAACGACGGGAAAGGCACCGGCAGTCTTGTTTAAGGGGAGAAACTTGAGGTCATCAGTTAATTTGGACACTACGCAGGTTACTTTCTTTCGTGGAAACGAAAATAGACCATGTGACGGACTATTATTAAAAAAGATTGGAAATAAAATGTACTTTGTACTTGACCGTTCAGAAGCTACTGTATTGACCAGATTCATGTCACACCTACTTCTGAGACTTACATTAACAAATCACTTCATCCACACATATCACTCGACCACACGCAGAACACGGACACCATTGACAACAGTATACCTTCGGCTCCGGTGTGCCAGTCAATTTTTACTCCCGCCAAAATTTACTCCCCAGTAAATTTTTCCTAGGATATTTTTACTCCCCCCTGACAAAATTTACTCCCCCAGTAAAGAGTTAGATATCTCTGATTAATTACTAATTAATTACTATTAATTGCTAAATTTACTAGGGAGTAGAATATTCTAGGCCAAATTTACTGGGGGAGTAAATTTTGTCAGGGGGGAGTAAAAATTTCCTAGGAAAATTTACTGGGGAGTAAATTTTGTCAGGGAGTAAAAATAAACTGTTACACCGGCTCGGCTCCAGACGGCTCTAAAACAGAGTCCAAGTGTAAGTGTGTCTCCGATGGTGCCTCCTCAGTCTTCTGCAATGGTGGATCCTTCCGTTCCGGAAGACGCTCCTGACTCTTCTCCGATGGTCCGAAGAAGTCAGCGTTCTCGCCGACGTCCGAATCGACTTGATCTTTAGAGGGAGGAATCTGCAACAGCTGACCTCAACCTTACCTCTCTATACCATGACCGAGAATGAAACTGATCATCTGTTTGACTTTGAATTCGCGCCATGCGCACATCATTGTTTTCGTTGTTTGTCTAAAGTACGAATGAACGATCTGAGATGTTAATATAAAAACTTGACGATCTAAAGCAAATACACACACTTCCTCTGGATAACCAATTGTTTTCTATAACAAGAACATTGAATCCAGTGTAGAAACAGCTCCTACTTCTTCTGGAAATCAGCACACTACGGAAAGCCGGGAAACCCAGGAAATTGACGATAATTTGAGTGATGGTGAAATTTTTATTGATGAAGATAGTGATAGTAATTCCGAATCAGACGATAACACTAATATCAATCAAGATTTGAATGAAGAATTTGTTTCACCAAATGGTATCAAATGGAGCTCATCTCGCCCTGAGCAGCGACGTTTATCACGCAATATTGTCAACTTTAGTGCTGGTTCAACATCCGTTCCTCGTTCTACTTTATTCAGCATAAATGACTCGGGACCATTTTATCGATGTGCAATGTCAAAGAACAGATTCAAACTTTTTCTGCGATTTATATCTTTTGACAATAAAGGACGAACAACAGTATGGATACAGAGGGTACGCACCAGGCCGCTGTTACATGAAATCAAAGCCAGCAAAATACGGTGTCAAGTTCTATTGGCTTTGTGATGCAGCGAATCGTTAGCCTATGCCCTCTCTGGTACTATCTACAGTGGTAAAAATTCTGCCGGTGTTCGAGAGGTTGGAATAGCCGAAAAGACAGTAATGAATCTCTCTTCATTTTATTTCAATAGTAATCGCAATGTCTTTATTGACAGATACTTTACGAGTCATTCATTGTGCTGCAACTTACTAGAAAAAGGTCTTACGATGACTGGTACCATTTCAGCCAACCGCAGAGATGTCCCAAAGGAGATGAAATCTGCGAAGGATCGCTTGTTGCACTCAACGATGGAGCTATGAGATCGCGAAAATAGAATATTATTGCTATCATATATTCCTAAGAAGGGAAAAAGTGTTTTAATAATGACATCATCTCACTCATCTCCAGGCATTCAAACGGATCGTTCAGATAAAAAGCCATTGGTAATTCACGACTACAATCAAGGTAAAGGAGGGGTTGATTTACTAGACTCATGTATTGAAGATTTTACCACAAAACGGAAAACGAATCGCTATACGTTTCTGATTTTTTTCAATATCTTAGACATTTGCATATACAACTCTTTTGTAATAGCTCAGAGTTCGCCCTCAATAAAAACGAAGAATTGCAGAAGAAAATTCATGAAGCAAGTTGCAGAGGAAAACCAAAGAAAACATGATGCGCAGACTATTGAATCCAGCCATTTGTGCGCAAGCGAAAGATTCCTTCCGGCGATTGGGGCTGAACAGGCCTTTTGCTCAAAGTGTTCAGCAGCATCCTCTGGACAAAACACCTAAGCAATGTTCGATGTGTCGAAGAACAACTCGCAATACCTGCGATAATTGTGCGAAACGAATCTGCAGTTTGCATAAGAAAACATCTATTTTATGTTTGGAATGCAACGATTCCTTATAAGCACATCTACAATGTACGTGTATAGCTGACCTATTTCATTCTTCATCTCGTTGTTATTTACATCTCATAACATCATGTTCATGTTGTTTTGCATGTAATATACACTGTTTGCACGCTATAGGCCTAAAGCTGATTTTCAATCTTTTTGGATGCTTACAATCCGTAAATTATGACTTTATCAAATATCTTACATTTGTAAGCAGGTGGTCAGAATAAGTTTTTTAAAAATCTGGTCGTTTGAGGGTTAAATGTATTCCGTATGCAACTAAAATAACATTATGCAGCATTTCCGATCTTAACCCGCATACGATTTTACGGACAAAATTGTCCATGGCGTGTCTTTATCATTATGCCCTAAAAAAGTATTTCCTCTATCAAGCTGAACTTTTATGACTTTTAATCATTTAGTAAAAGGCAAATGCTCATCAATTGTTTAGCACAATGGATCAATACCAAAGAAGTCCCTTTGTATTGAGTGTACTTCATCAATTATTTCACCTGCTTTAATGGTAACTATAAATTCTTCTAAAGTTAGCATGCATGGTGTGTACACACGTGCATCATTTCTATGTCAATTTGATTCGCAGACAATGTCATAAAATCTTTTCATCGAAGAGCCAGAAGGAATAACAGAAGATGCGCGCGCACTCTTAAGTTGAACTATGTGTTCCGTGTGTTCGACTTCGGAAGTGCATGCTTGATCATACGTCAGACTGACTATCATTCTATCTCTACGTACACTGATTGTGACTCATGCTCTGATCAGTAAGATTCCTTTGAATGTGGTAGCGTTACTTCTACTGTCTGGCTGTCTGATTCTTTCATCATTCATCGACCATGGCTCGTGCTGCAAAGACTTCTGCTCTGCGACTGCTTGCTGGTGATCACGAAAGTGATGTATCAGATATATCTGACATTTCTGATGATTTGCACAGCGACGCTTCTGAAATCGATTCGTTACAAGACGATTCAAGCAGTGACAATGATACGGATGATGATAATCTCAGCGCTGGCGCCAATGTCAATGATAGTAATATATTACTTGGCAAAGACGGTATTACGGAATGGACAGAGCTGAGGAGTGAAGACCACGATATTGGTCGAGCAAGACGAGGTAACATATTGCGACCGAGTCCAGGGTTAACCGCATATGCCTACCAACGGATTAGAGATTTCCATATTCGAGACAATTTCCTCCTATTCTTCAGTGCCGATATGATCGAAACTATTATGATCGAGACCAATAGACAAGGTCGGCGAACTTTTGAAGCAAACTTCAAGTCTGTGAGTTACCACGAGATGAAAGCATTCATCGGATTGATGATTCTTCGAGGTGTTTATAGAGCTGCGGGGGAGTGCGTTGATGAACTGTGGTCCGAAATGCATGTGCGCCCAATTTTCAGTAAGACCATGTCCTTGACTCGATTCAAACATATTTGCAGAATTCTCAGATTCGATAACGTTGAAACGAGACAAGACCGCTTGGCACGCGACAAGCTAGCAGCAGTGAGGTTACTTATCGATGGTTTCGTCGATCATAGCCAAAAGTCATATGTTCCCGGGCCTTCTGTAACTATTGACAAACAATTGTACTCTTGGCGTGGAAGGTGCCGCTACAGGCAGTACATGTCATGAAAACCTGCCAAATATGGCTTGAAGTGGTGGCTATTGTGTGATTCGGAGAACTTCTGTTGTTGAAACATTCAATTTTACTGTGGTCGACAAGAAGATCGTATACAAGGCTTACTCCTCGGGGAGCAAATGGTACTGGTTCTTACGGATCAGTTGAGAGGAAGTGGACGGAATGTCACATGCGATAACTTTTTTACGTCGCTTCATCTTGCCAGAGAGCTTCTCGATCGGAATATGACTTTGGTTGGTACGATTCGAGCAAATCGACGTGAAATTCCGTCATCCCTTACAACTCAGCAACAACGGGAACTGTACTCCAGCAAGCAAGCAACAACCAACAGTGGTGAGAATCAAGGGCTCCTAGTTTCTTATGTTGCAAAGCGGAACAGGTCAATTTATTATCTGCCGTACATCGCAAATCTATGGTTGAAAGTGGATCAAAGCACAAACCTGAAGTGGAGTGGATGCTGCTGACGAACGTGTCGGTACATACAGCGTAAAATTCAACAGCCGTCGTTGGCATGTTATTTTCTTCTGTAACATTGTTGATTTATCGGTCTTGAATGAATTCGTTACGCATACAATTCACAATCCGGAGTGGAATCAAGGAAAGTTGCAACGTCGACGCCTGTTTCTGCTTGCTCTTGGTCATTCCTTGCTTTCGGATCATCTACAGGAACGCGCAACATGTTCACGAGTTGGTGGTAGACCTGCCATTGGGTCACCTGTGGAATTGCGTAAACGAGGTGTTTGTCAACAATGTCCTGACGGTCAAAAGAGGAAATGTACAAATCGTTGTGATAGCTGTCACAACTTCGTGTGTAAAGAACATACAAAAAATCTTTGTTCATCCTGCTTTTTGTAGTTAGAAATGCAGTTTAGCAAGGTGGTTTCATGATTTTGTTTCATCTTGAGTCGGTCTACATATATACACATGCATGTTTGAAAATGACAGTTCGTTTTATATTTCATCTTCAGTTTGTGCCTATCAATTATTTTTACACTACCACAAATGGATCAAAATATAATTTGTCGTCATGTATAATATAATCAGTGCATGGCCTAATTGTATAATTGGATTTATGATAACAAATTCCGATGATATTTGATAAGCTATAATAAAAAGGATTTATTAATAAATGATTAAAAAATAATTTTTATGATTACCTACTTATGTAGACCACATAATAAAAGGATAAGAAATATAGACCGATACATACAAGAAGTGGGCACAGGTAATATGCCTACAATGTAGCCTAGGCCTACAAGTAAATAGGCCCAACTACCTACATGTCAGATCAATAAATGGATTCTGAAAGTGCAATTTTGATGGCTGAATGTGCAATCCATAAATATACATCCCACAACTCCGTATGATAACAATTTTGTTCTCCCCAGCAGCAAATAGGATGAGCGGACAAAATTGTCCGTTTATCACTTAACGTATAATTTTTTTCCGATCGCATGCGGGTTAACCCACCAAACAGACAAATAAGGTGGGCTACGTAGAGAAATCATTACCGATACTACAGTACTAAGTTTTATGTGTACAAGAAAAATACATTTACAGACAAGGCAGTGATATTTTGCTGAGGTTATTTTCCATTACATTTTCAGAATCGTTTGATTGGACATTTGGATCGTTGAAATATAAAATTGAAGTCTCTTTCATATGGCATGTGTAAGTTATTTTACGCTTTAGTGTTTTCTAATGCTTTATGTTTCAGATAGCTAAACGTCGCAACTTTTCGTACATTTTGAAAACAGCACTGAATGCTGTATGCAAGCAATTTTCAAATTGCGATTGGAACTGACGACATTGAACGGCAAGGCGCAGTGGTCGCTTAACCCATATTATCCCGCTGTCAGTTTAAACTGACACTTATTGTTTTGGCCCTAACATGTATATCATAATATTTTTTTCTCCAATTAAGGCTCAAAGTACTTTCTTACTATGTGAATTTTAATGTGGTAAGTGTCGTTTCAATTATTTTTTTGTTTAAGTCACTTTTATTTTCAAAAGTTGTCACTGAGTTTCGATTTTCAGAAAAATTTCAACATGGCGGCAAGATCGCGTAGAAAGTAAGTGAAAATGAACATTTTGCTGGAGTTTTTAAGCATAATCCTGAAGATTGGAATGCAGTCGTACATTTCATTTGATTCAAATAGCAGATACTTGTTTTTATGTTATTTTCTCATAAGAAATGTGCCCGTCAGTTTAAACTGACAGCGGGCGTTAGGGGTATGTTTTTTATCGTGATTTCCATCTCATACGCCAATGAGAGAGAAGTTACTCGCGTCCAAACGTTTCCTAGACATTTATATAGAGATAATTTATGTTAGATAAAATACAATCAATAGAAAACTTTCGGTAATAGTGCATTTTAGCGCCTCCTGCGCTTGATTCAAATGATAGTCCCTGTACTTTGTTTGAAAAATTTTTCACGGCTGAGCTGTTGAATTACATCTGCAATGAAACGAATAAGTACGCTGCTGCAAATGGAAAAGACTCATTCAAGCTTGAAACCTCGGAGCTGAAAGTTTTTTTAGCAATCCTTTTGGCCAGCGGTTATGTTAAGTTTCCACGAAAACGAATGTTCTGGGAAACGTCAGAAGATGTCTCCATTGAAGGAATCTCAGCTGCAATGGGAAGGAACAGATTCGAAGAAATTCTTCGATATCTACATCTGGCTGATAATTCGACTCTTGATGCAAGTGACAAATTCTCGAAAGTACGCCCACTGATAAATGCAATCAATAAGCAGTGCAAATCGAATTTTATTACTGAGCAGCATATTAGCATTGATGAATCAATGGTCCCCTACCATGGCAGACACGGGGCCAAACAATATCTGCATGGCAAACCAATCAAGTTTGGATATAAGGTGTGGGTTGCAGCAACGCGTTTGGGATATGTGGTCGCTTTTGATCCATATCAAGGCAAAGGCTCAATAGCTCGCGCGACTGAGACCAACTATCTTGGTCTCGGAGGGTCTGTTGTTTGCCAATTGGTCAAAGAATTGCCAAACAACGAAACTCTTCACTATCACATTGTGTTTGACAATTTTTTTACCTCGCCTAAGCTTTTGAACCATCTTCAAGGTATGGGCATTGCAGCAACGGGTACGCTCAGAGCCAATAGAGACGGAAAGGCACCTTTGAAAGCTATAAAGGAAATGGAAAAGCAACCCAGAGGAACCTACGATTCTGTGGTTGACAAGACATCGAACGTGTGTCTGACAAGATGGAAGGACAACAAAGTGGTGACCGTTGCCTCCACGTTTACAGGCTCAAATCCCGTTGGAAGCACAAGACGATTTGTACGAGCAGCACGTGAGCGGAAAAACATTCCCATACCAAAGTCCGTCCAAACATACAATAAAATGATGGGGGGGGGTCGATCGTTTTGATCAAAATGTGGCCTACTACATGATAAACATCCGCTCAAAAAAGTGGTGGTGGCCCATATTTCGATTTCTGCTGGATTTGGCAATGCAAAATGCCTACCAACTGTATCGCCTCCAGTCCGATGTCGAGCAGTTGGACTTGCTGGCCTTTCGGCGGTCAGTGGTCGTCACATACTTAAGAAAGTAAGATTCCTTGAATGAATGATACAAAGAGTCTTCAAATGTAAATACGCTTGTTATTCCTTTGCAGATACACAGCTGACTGTCACTCTCGGCGGCAAAGAATCAACCAACCAGCCGACAAACGCGTGGGCAAGGACATTCGCTACGACGGAGAAAATCACTGGCCTGCAATCGGCAAGCAGGGGCGATGTGCAGTGAAGGAGTGCCCAGGCACCTCACTTTACTACTGCGAAAAGTGCAAGGTCTCCCTGCATCCCCAATGCTTCAAACAATTTCACACGTAAAAAGTTCAGTGTCATAAACTCAATAAAGTAGTTTTTATGTGCATGATTAAGGCGGATAGCCGAAAACTCGCACAAATCAAATAAAGCGTCTAGTGCCCGTAGAAATTTGCCTCTTTTTGGTTATATTTAAAGTAGTTTTTGTTTTCTGATTTTTTTATTACATGCAATTGTTATAATGATTAAAAAATAAATCGTAACTTTATAATTACACATGGACTTGTTCGAATATGTTTCCTATGCCTATTCAATAGATAATCTACGAAATATGCGGCGAATGTGCAAGGTGTCAGTTGAAACTGACAGCGGGCACATGGGGGCATTTCCATATCGTAAGAGCCCGCTGTCAGTTTAAACTGACAGCGTGAAAAAAGTGTCTGAAACAGTGAAAAACAAAATTTCCCCCAAAATAACTACAGAATAGGTGTTATGAGCACTAAAGCAATCATGCATATCATTTTCGCAAAAAAACTCGTACTTGGGATAATATGGGTTAAACATCGATTGACCAGATTTTGAGGTATTTTATTTGATTTAATTTGTGAATCCTCTGCGTAAATGCTTCAAATTCTGGCATGGTTTCATTTTTATTTAGTTTGCATTTCCTATCTGTGCTTCTTACTACTACTAAAGTTTCTTATGGTTAATATTACTAAGTACATGTATAGCATAATATGATATGATATAGTATATTGCAATTTCCAGTAATATTATTGGAATAAAAACAGCAAAATGTTGTTGTGGATACTAGCATTATTCTAGCATTTGCTGCAGTAATATCCTAGCATGGTACTGGGCAAAATGTCAGCATAATACTAGCTGCTAGTGCTGGCACTTTTCTAGCACATAGCATAATTTTTTTCCACTGGGCAAGTTGAAGAGACGAAAAATTTGTTTTCACACGCGTGATCATCTTCATTTTCCATCAATCCCACTTTCCAGTATTCTTAATTAACGGTTCGTGACGGTTTGGGGTGCAAATGCACCCCTTAGATACTTTATTCGCGTGTATTAATAAGAATATTCCAGCTACCGTGATGATAAACCACGACTTTTACTGAAATAAAGTGAGCTATCGACTGATGTACTTGTTTGATTGTTTTCTTTTGTATTTTAGGCTCAATAAATTTTTTGTAGTTATGACAGTTTGGGGTGGATTTGCACCCACAAACTCTAGCTCATTTATAAAAGATGTACACATATTAACTATAACATGATCGATTTATTATCGTACCAGTATTACCGTGTATTACCGTACCGCATCTTTTTCAGTAATGTACGTAGTCCATTGCACCCAAAGATAATTGATTACACCAGTTGGCCTACATGTAGAAACTTAGACAGCAGGTCTATTGAAGAAACATTGAAATGTCTTGCACGCGAGTGGATTCATTTTGGTGACGCTTTGTAAATCCAGACAGAAGCAGCGTGCACAGGTCGGAATAGAAAATGTGTCTGCAAGACAGTTGATGACAAGTCGTGTCACATGCAGGGCTGGGCACGGTTAACCGGTTGAACCGGTTGAACCGCGCGTCGGTTGAACCGTGCGGTTGAACCGTGGCTCGGTTCAACCGTGCGGTTTGACATTTTGATAGTAACATAGTGTTCGTGGCCACGTGACCTGACGTGGTATGACAGCGCGCTAAAATTCAATTCCCAAACATAAATCGGTTAGCCTGTGAGCCAAGGACGTCCTTGCCTGACCCTCTTGTTTCCAATGAGATTTACTTGTGTTATTGTCTATGAGGTAGCTATGGTGATTTAGATGGGTGAATGTACAGCGCAATGCAAGTAACGTAGACCATACGTCATGCAAACTCGTATTGTTGTGGGTGTGGGTAGGAGTGGGTGACCTTGGGAAATTCTAGTGTTAGCAGATGCGCTCATTTTCAACGAACAACCATGTCGAGTAGCTGGAATAGCGGCTCGCGCAGTGCAGCCTGCTGGAAGCAATTTGACATTATTGTCAAAGACGGAAAGAAAATGTCACAGTGCAAGTTATGCCAGAAGAATTACGCATACTCTGGAAGCACAACAAATATGTTGAAGCATTTGAGTGATGCCCACGAATCAATCATTAATACCTCCTTTGACTTAAAACGTGACGCCGCCGGCCGACTCAAGAAAACGTCTGTGAATGTGGACATTGACAGCAACGATTCTTCCTCCGTGAGTTATGTCTCTTCAAAGACAAAGCAACCAAAATTAGACACTTTTTTTCATCTAATCGGAATCGCCCATGCTCTGAAAATAGAGCCAGAGCAATAACTGAACAGATAGCAGAAACGGCCGCGTATGACCTCCTACCGAATTCCTTTGCCGAGAAACCAGGAATGAAGCGACTGCTGAATTTGCTCGAACCAGGTTACATAACTCCATCTCACAAGACAGTTGCATCGCATATCAATGAAAAGTATGTGAAAGCACTACAAAATATCAAAACTTACGTAAAGGACAATTTGGATCATGACGCTCTGTCTTCAATTACAACTGACATCTGGTCTAACTTAAAGATGGATACTTTCATAACAGTCACTATTCATTTCATATCCACTGGATTCAAGATTCAAAATGCTTGCCTTGGAATATCGTACTTGAGCGAGCGTCACAGTGCAAAAGTCATTGGCCAAGCTATTGATGAAATATTGGAAAAATTCCAGATATCAAAGGTGAGACTTCATGTAATTAGCTTTTTGCCAGACGTCACGTAGATACCTGTAGTAGAGTAGACATACTTTAATACTACCGTATAAAATCGAATGATGCTTTCATCTCCTTGACAATACTGTACTTTATTGATGGTTATGAAACTGTATGTACATGTATATATATATATATATATATATATATATATATATATATTGGCTTCTTTTTTAATTGACATTCGCACATATTCGTGTGATGAGCCAATGACTTGGATGAGCATATGATACACAATGGATACACGTATTATGATGATACACGTATTAGTATGATGTCCATTTTATATTATGCACATGTATGGGATGGTTTTTTAAGAGATCTACCGGTATGCATATTAGCTTGAAACTGTGTTATTTGCGGTTTATTATTGATGCCCATGTGCTTTAACCATTTTAACCCTTTCGCACCCGAATAAAAACGGCCGAGGAATGAAGATACCTACATATTCATCAAAAAGTCATGCTCTTACTTTAATAATGGCTAGGTTGCAAATGAAATCACTGCTTAGATATTTTGAATACAATCACTGACATAGAGAGCGCCTGACTTGCCAGTTTTCAACTGTAGCGACAACATTTTCAGGTCTTCAACTGTACTAGCGATAATGCATCGAATATGCTTGATGGAGTACGTAATAGCGAGAAAATAATGTACAATTGCGGATGTTTTCTCCACTTGTTTGACTTGGCAATAAAGGACAGTCTCAAAGCATCTGGATTATCACTGATGTTGGACCGGCTGAGACAAGTTGTTGTCCAAATACGTACTTCAACGGTCCTGACATTGAACCTAACGAAGGTATGCTTCTTTCATTCTTGGGGATTGTGATCCGCGGTGCTTAATGAATGATTTTTGGTTTTAGGCTATCAAGTACCTGGTTGAAAAGGGGGAACTAAGCGCGTCAATGCAGGAGCGCAGACTGCAAATGAATTCTACGACTCGATGGAACTCATGTTGTGAAATGATTCGTAGTTTTCTTGACTTGAAAAAGGCCATTGATCTCATAGAGCGAGACCTGAAAGGTTCAGAAACCATTCGAGTGGACGATGTGAACATTCTTGGAGAAGTGGTCAATATACTGGATATTTTGTGTGATATAACGACTCATTGGCACACGTCAACATTCATTGTCATAACCGAAGTATACCCAGTACTTTTTGCACTAATTCAGAAATTGCAGTCATCTTTGACTGAATTGAAAGAAGAAGTTTGTCTGAAATTCATATCATGCTTGATTGATGAGATCAAGCAACGATTTTGCATGGATGATTCTGAATTTTTGGGCAAATATTTGGTTGACTCTCTATCATCAGCCATTGATCCGCGATTCAAGGATCTCTCATGCTTTAGTAATGATGTCAAAAAAATGATTTGGGAACGCGTCATGAACGAAATGAGTAAATCGAAAGTGAGTTGATCTGTAACTGTAGGTTAAGTAACGTAGATGTGCCGCTACTGAACACAAGGGAGAAAAATAATAACATTTGCTTGTTGTACTTTAGGATTGCTAGAGCTAAATCTGATTACAAATTTACTGGGTAAAAAGTGAGTAGCTCTGTGCTAAGTAAAATTTTGATTTAAGAGAGGAAATTGATAGGGCTACAAAAAGAGTTTCGCAAAGGCATGACGTATATGCCTATATTTATATCTTTTTCTTGGCCTATTCATCAATAAATGCATCCTTTACACTTACGCACACATTAACGACTATTGTGCAGGTAGGCCTCGTGTCTATATAATTTATAATCTAGGTAGTTTGAAATTTTCAGATTTTTGTACACCTCTGTGTGGCTTATGTTGCAGATCATGTAAGCTTATAAACAAGAATGTACAGCATGACCTATAGAAAGGGCTAATAGAAAAATATTTGATATAGGTATATTTGAAAAATGATTATCCTCTATGAAATCAGTATTCACATGCACGCGTATGCCATGTACAATTTAATCGTTGTAAGCACATGCATGCTTTTTACTGTAATTCTATTTGTTTGTAATCATTCATATGCTGACTTATAATGTTATGAAAATAGTTTAAGATGTTAAGAACAATAATCCCATTTTAGCGAAATAGACCTATATTCTGCGAATATACATGTATATTTCCTGCCAACATCAGATTTGTTTTGAGTAGGTCTCAATGCCTTCACTTTTTAGGCTGCCTCGTCATCAGAAAAGGAAACTGACCCACATCAAAGCGATCGGCCAGCTCATTCTAAACGCGTTTCCGCGAGGGATCGCGTCCTGGACCTTCTGCCGTTTCCGCCACCTTCGACACACATGCAGAATGATGGGAAATCAGTCGAATCAGAGCTGGAGGCTTACAGGAATTTGGATTCAATCGAGATCTCCAAAGACGACGACCCACTACTTTGGTGGAAGGAGGAGGAGAGATTTCCGACACTTAGGAAAATTGCTAGAACAATCCTTGCCATACAACCGAGCAGTGCGGCCTCTGAGCGTGTTTTTAGCACTTCAGGCAATATCTACAGTGCCCAGAGGTCGAGCCTGTCCCTCAAAAATGTTTCGAATCAGCTGTTTTTACATGAAAACATGAAACTTTTGTTGTCACTGTAAAATGAAGAATATATTTAGAATTTGTTTTGAAATGGTCCTGTGTTAAAAAAACCACGATTACATATTTGTATGTCGGGTCCTGCTTCTAATGTATGTACCGGTACATGAAATTCATAATTTACTTGTACATGCCTATTTTCATGTACAGTACATTCGGGTGTATAATGCGGCTTAACTATTTAACTAAGCTTATGTGGGCCTATCACAATTGAAACCATCACGATTGTAACCGTATATGCCTTTAGTCTGATAGCCATAGAGCATAGCCTTAATGAGACATCACACATCATAACCTAGAGGTTGTAGGCAAAAGTGCAATTGCAAAGTGTGTAAAATAGCACGACAATAAAATGAAAGAGAGTATCATATTTTACAATTTTATGCCATATATGCTGAGTGTGCTATCAAAAAACAGACAGGTAACAAAATAGGCTATGTCCTCTCCTTGTTGGCCTTCGATAGATAGGCCTACGTAGGCTAATTCGGCAATACGATGCTACTTATGTAGATACTACTCTTAAACCGCGCGGTTCCGGTTAACCGAGCGCTCAACCGTGCGGTTGGTCAACAGTGCGAATGGTTAACCGTGCCCAGCCCTAGTCACATGGTGACACGTCGAGTCGTCTACGCCTTGTCTACAGCAAGTATCAGACGCGCGCGGATAACTTTTTTGACTCTGGAGAGTCTGAATCATGAATACTGAAATCACGTGAGTAATTCGTCATCGATTATGCGCGCGCTAAGATCAGACTTATATTACATTCACTCGACCGCCATTCCCTTTGTGAATATACCGGTATGTCGTCGCGCTCTCAACGTATCCTACCATCAAGAACAGCTCGTAGTTTAAATGCGAATACTTTGTTATATTTGAATAATCCTGATCCTACTTCCGACGATGAAGATAGCAACGAGGAAAATGATATTGCCATCGATGATGTCGCCAATAACCAAACTGATGAAATCTACGATGAATCCACAACCGTACCAATTGATACAGCTACAGATGATGAAGTTGTTGATGAGGATATTGGGTTTCATGTTGACCCGTCGTCCGATGAAGAAGATGATTTAATAGAAAGTAATGTGGAAGGGAATATATTTATATCGAGAAATGGGAAAGAATGGTCTACTGAGACTGAACGAATTGGACGTCGCCCTGCAAGAAATGTTTTCGATGGATCTCAAGGTTACAAACGTGGATTACGTCCGAACTCAAGGAAAGAATCTTTCACTGTAATATTCGATCTGATAATAGACATGACAGTTCAATATACAAATTTATTCGGAAGAAGGTATGTGAATAATTGGAAACCTACCTCACGTACTGAAATGAGCGCTTTTATAGGACTGCACCTGATCGCTGGTGTTTTCAAAAGTCAGCATCGTAAGGTTCGAGAATTATGGTCAGAACGAGATGGACATCCCATCTTCTCGGCGGTTATGAGTTATGAAACATTTCTCTTCGATTCGACGATACACTGCGCAGAAATCGTCAAGAAAAGCTGGCCCCTATCCAATCTGTAGTTGAAGAATTCAATCGCGTTTTGGAGGATATCTACGAACCTGGTCCATTTCTTGTTGTTGATGAAATGTTGATTGAATTTCATGGGCGGGTAAGATTCCGCCAGTATATCCCAACTAAACCGGGAAAGTTCGGAGTTAAAGTCTATTGGTTGGTGGATAATGAAAACTCTATGCCCCTTCGATGCATAGTATATACTGTCAAGGAAACAGTGAGTAACAATCCTGAGTCTGGAAGTTTCGCTGAAAATATCGTGTGGAATCTGGCCTCAAAATATGTCGGGAAGGGTAGAAATATCACTGGCGATAACTTTTTCACCACCGGAAATCTTTGTCGTCGTTTATCTGCTAATATAACAACGTATGTTGGAACAAAGCGCCAAAATCGACCAGATATTCCAGACGCCGCGAAATGCATTGCTGGAAGAACTAGAGGAGATTCTCGTCATTATTATTCAAATGATTCTACATTATGCTCGTACTGGGACAAAGCATCGAAACCCGTTATCCTCATTTCAACAATGCATCAAAGCGAAAGAAATACAACCTGCCGAGAAGATGGTAAGCCTGATATTGTTTCTTTTTACAACTCTACAAAAAGCGACGTGGATAATCTTGATAAGCTTGTACGAGGTTATAGTTCAAAGCGCAAGACACGTCGGTGCCATGTGCTGTATTTTTCGCTCTTATTGATGTTGGTGTGATTGCAGCGCACAAACTGATGCAAGCTCAAAGTGAATCACATGACGATCATTATACTTTCAAGAAAGAGCTTGGCTACGAACTATGTCGGGATCTGATTTCACCTAGAATTTCTGTACCCAATTTGAGGAAATCTGTCAAACTAAATATACAACGTTGCGGTTTAATGACATCGTCCACATCATCTGACACGCAAAATTCATCCATTCAACACAAAGACAAGGTCGCTGTCATATACACGTATGCCCTCGACATCAGGATAGAAAATCTCGAAGATCATGCTCACGATGTCTGAAATTTATCTGTTCTGAACACCAAGTACTTGTCTGCTCTGAATGCGAATAATTGATATTCTGTTTCGACTTATAGTACATTGCGTCTGCATACCCTATAATTTTCTGCGTTGAATGAGACTGTTATCTAAAGATATTTCTATCTATGAGATTTTTATGTGTTACAAATTAACAATAAGTTTGTGGATCAATTCTTCTTGTTTTACTTGCATTGAATTTATCTTAGGCAAAAAATAGGCCTACACGTAAATTTCCAGGTAACGATAACTGGGCTATAATGATAAAACGATAATAGAATGAATGAATCCTGGATGAAATAGGTACATACGTAATTGACATAATTATGATAAGATGGTGTAATCAAAATGACGTGGCGATCTGTCGATTAAATGTTGAAATAATAATAAATAATAGGCTATGCCAGGATAGATCAATGGCCTATATTTTACTCTCACACTTCACCGGAAGGGGGTCTAAAACTTTAAAAATGTGACCCCTTATTGCAGGCTATTTTTGAGATCCTTAGGGTATACAGTTGCTCGTGTGATATGTCTCCGAAATCCTCTATGAGCTATTTTCGAAAAAATCATAGATATCGATATTGACCTGAAATGACCATTTTTGCACTACTAAAAAAACAATTTTCACAAATGTGAAGCTAAATCAGTTGGCAGTGCAGTACCATCGTAGCACAATTTACTTAATTAAGCACTATTATTGTTTTATCTGAATAAAGTAAGAATCTACAATGCCATAGATATCCATATGGCCCGAGGATTTCGAGAAATTGAATAGGCCTACTGTTTATGCAAACTCTCTTTTCATTTGTAGTCTAACGCATGAAGCACAATGTTGAGCTACTGAGATTTGAAGAAGAATATAATTTGGAAAAGTCACATGCTCTGATGATGCATGATTGCTAGGTACTACGTGCTATGGTGATTCCAATCTTTTATTCTTTCTGTAGAAATGTTGTCAGATATCAGTCTTTATCATCGTAAAGTTATGTCCATTTCAATTCAATGTCATTAAGCAGCATAATGTTCAGTGTGTTCATGGACTCCTAGATATCCATGTGGTGTTGTATCGATTTTCGTGTAAAATTAGCTCATATGCATGATTTTGATTATTCACGACTTATATCATATAACACAACGTGTATATTCAGATGCTACGTACGCACGATGACGCACAGTCAACTGGCGTTGAGTCATCAACAAAATAGAAAAAAAGTTTGTGCTGTTTGTTTTGGCAAAGCAAGGTATGACGTAACGAATGTTATAAAAGAAAGAATTATAAGATATTTTCAAGAGTATTACGATGCTAACGATTCAAGATTTCCTCATGGAATTTGCAGCAAGTGCCGAAATGATTTATTGAACATCAGTTGTGGCAAGAAAGCTACTGATATTCTGCCAGAGCCTTATGACTATATGGACATTTCACCCATACTGACTTCGACAAAATTGAATCCAATTCCGATGTGCAACTGTGAATTATGTGACATTGCTCGCACTTCTGGAAATCTGAGATTATCACAATACAAGAAAGGTCGCCCATCAATCAAAGAGAAAGTTTCTAGTGCTCCTATCACCATATGCAACGAATGCAAATCGGAATTCGGAAAAGGAATTTCCCATAAATGCAATACAAAAACATTGAGAAGTAACATCATTGAGATATAAATTCAACTGGTAAAAATACCCAGTAAGTGATCGCAGCTGGCATTGTTAAGGATTTTGCGAGCACCAGTGACTCCTACGAATTGTATTCTGGTGGGCCAAAGCGTCTCGAAGTTTATTTGAAATCTCCAACGACCCCTTCACCCCAATTCAGTCTAGCTGACATTTCCAAGCTAGAAAATGCGACATCATCGTCGAATAATGAAATTCGACGCAAATTTGTGCCTTTTGTTAGAAGTGTTCTTGGTCGCACCTCAGTGGAGTCGAATATTGGCCCAAAGCTTCGAGATAGGGATAGTGATTGCGCCGGCTACTTCGATTGCATTTCATGTGATTTTGAGTGCACTGTAACCGGGAGTGGTGGTGAATATATGCCAAGTCATCTAGTTTATTGCACCAACATCGAAGATCTCGTCACCTTCTTTTGTGAAAAAAGGCAAGTTGATAAAAGCGCAGTAACAATAAAAATGGGAATCGACAGTGGTGGAAATTGTCTGAAGTTTTGCCTGAATATCATCTCTAAGAATCCAAAGGAGAATGCGATAAAATTGATCAATAGAGTAATGCTTGACACAAGTGTTAAGAAACTTGTGATTGTTGCCGTTGCATACAACGTGAAGGAGACGTATGCAAATATTCGTCTTATTCTCGATAAGTTGCAAGTAGATCAAGTAGACTTCTACTACGTTTGCGCCGTTGACCTGAAGATGGCAAACATTTTGTGTGGACTGCAATCCCACTCACGCAGCTTTCCTTGTGTTTATTGTGAGTGTCCAAAATCAGAATTTTCTGATCTGACGAAATTTAAGACTTATCACATGAGGACGATTGGCCGTGTCAAGCAACTGGCCGAGGAATTTTCTATAAGTTTGACCGGTCAACAACAGTAGATGTCGTTTCAATTGAGTCATAGACATCTCAACAGGACAATTACTTTTCAAGAAGCATTTTTGTCGCCTCAACAGCATGATGCCGGATCAAATGAAGGGATGACATCTCATAACGAAGTATTGCCGCGTCAAGTGAAAATGACGTTTCAACTGCACAATGTTTAATGTAGATATCTATGCGACCTACCGTTGTTAAGGGTTTCCTGTCCAGAACACTAATATATTAAGGAGTCAATGTGATAGACCCAGACGATATAAAAAGTGAAATCAACTGCCATCTAGTCGTTACAACAGCATAATGACGGCCACGAGACAAAGAATCAGTGAAGCGGACAGGGAGAGTCTGATAAGGGCACATGAGCAAGGCGGTGACTATGTCGAGCTAGCAAGGCAACTGAACATTAATGTGAATTCGGCTTATTCAGTCATACGCAGATCAATGGAACCACCAAGGCAAAACACATGGGGTGGACGAAGATTGGTGAAGGTGGATGATGAAATGAGAAATGTACTTCGAGATATCGTTGAAGAACATCCAGCCTACACAGTGAATCAAATTAATCAAGAATTACGCCTGCGACTGCCGAATAAACCTCATATTCAGAGAACAACGGTGAACTCTGCCCTTCTTGGTCAGCTCCTGTTTATGAAGAAACTAGAAGCAGCTCCCGCCGAAAGGAACAGCGAGACAACAAAGACGTTGCGCCGAGATTTTGCGAGTTGGCTGTTAAATGATGGAGTACAACGGCAGGAACTAGTGTACATCGATGAGGCGGGTATCAATCTTTACTGCGCTCGCACCCGCGGTCGCGCTCTTGTCGGGCAAAGGGCCGTTCGTGTTGTTAACGGCCGACGTGGGAGAAACCTTACAATCTGCTTCGCTGTTTCCAACAGGCGAGGACTCCTACATCATGAGCTCATTGAAGGAGGTATGAATCGCGAGACATTTGTACAGTTTCTACAGACCACCTCCTCATTAAGTTTTGAAGACGCTGGATTCATCTTCGACAACGCTTCGGCGCACAGACTAGGAGAGTCTGCTGGAGAATTTCTTCGTGATGCACAAATGGTTCGCATGCTTCCGCCATATTCACCAATGCTCAATATAGTAGAAAATGCAATTAGCACATATAAAGCTGCTATGAAGAGATCTCTGGAAGAAGCCCTGCCAAATCTTCTAACAATGGAGCATAACGAAAGAATGGGTATCCTGGCTACTCTCGCGGAGAGCCACACAAGTGTGATTGAGCAACCAATGGCAGAGGCTTGGTTCCGCAGAATGCAGAGCTACATTCCCCAGTGTCTTCAAGTGAGTGACATTTTAATGTAGATATCGACGCCTTTTTTTGTTTCCCGTAAACGACATTTTTTGAAAATGAAGGTTTTAGCACCACGAGATAGGTAATTTTGTTTTACAGCTGCTGTAAAATTTTGGTAGCGATGGACGCAGCCATTTTTGAATTACATTTGTTTTTTGTTTCCCGCAAACGACAAATTTGGATTCACTGATTTTTTTTTGTTTCCCGTAAACGCCAAGACTTCCAACACTTTTGATTATTTGCAACTCATCGAATGATGAACTCAGAACGCGCGCGCAGAAAATCTTGCTTTCGTGTCGTTAGAAGCTAGCGTTCACACGCTTTTCACTAACAGCCAGTGTAAACAAAAGGGAAAATGTAGGGAAGTTTCTTGCGGCCGTTTTGTACAATGTGATGAATAGGCAGTGTTGTTTCTCGTTAATTGAATCTCTCTGCCTTAAATACGCATTTGATGTGTGTGTGACAATACAACTCGTTAGCCAGCATTTTATTTCGTATTTTCAAATGTCTCGACCACGACGCTTCACTGCCGCAGCTGCACTAGCTCTCCTGCAACAAAATGAGGAATCAGACTGTGACGCAGTTGCCGATGCCGTCGAGGAGCCTTTCGCCGCTGTGCAACAACCCGACGCCAACGCAGTTGCCGATGCCGTCGGGGAGCCTGTCGCCGCTGTGCAACAACCCGACGCCAACGCAGTTGCCGATGCCGTCGAGGAGCCTGTCGCCGCTGTGCAACAACCCAACGCCAACGCAGTCGTCGTGGCTTTAGCTCCCGATGACAGCGTGGTTGGCCCTCCCACACGCCAAAGGCGAGTGTATGCACAGGAAGCCCGAGCTTTGCAAAAGCTTCGAGGGCTAGAGTATACAACGGCAAAAG
Organism: Prostheceraeus crozeri; assembly: GCA_907163375.1. Classification (NCBI taxonomy): domain Eukaryota; kingdom Metazoa; phylum Platyhelminthes; order Polycladida; family Euryleptidae; genus Prostheceraeus; species Prostheceraeus crozeri. The sequence continues at coordinate 27,671 of CAJQUW010005698.1, forward strand.
GAACAGTCCACCCGGCCAAGCAGAATCAACCACTCCAGTGCAAGTGTGTGTTTGATTGTCAAAATATTCTTACGGATCAAGCTCGCCAGACGGCTTTCGAGAACTATTATGCCGCTTCTAGCCAAGCGGCCCAAAAAGGGATGCTTGCATCCTTCATCATGCCAGTGAGCGTGAAGCGCCGTAGGAATTCTGACAGTGAGCGAGGCTCCGTGGAGTATTTTTTACCCGACGAGGACGGCACTCTTCTTTGGGTGTGTCGAAATGCAGTAGTGAACACACTGGGCATTACTGTCGATGAGGTCAGGTACAGCACGGAAAAACGTCGCAAAGGGGTTCCTCTCCCCCAACCGCCCCCCAAAAAGCCACGGAATGGACTGGCATCCGAAACAGAGAAGCGTGTGCTTGAATTTATAGCGGCCTTACCCGCCATGCGTTCCCACTATTGCCGGACAGGGAACACCAAGAAATACCTTCCTCGAGAGGTACGAAGCTTCGAGCGGGTATACCTAAAATATTTGGAAGAGGTTCAGCGTCCAATCTCGAAATCATCGTTCTTTAAAATAATGAAGAAAAATTTAATATTGGTATTCATGTCCCGCGTAAGGATAAATGTCTGGTGTGTGTACGTGGGAACCAGAATGACGTCACATCTGCAGTCTATGAGACTCACAAACGAGAGAAGGAAGCTATTGCTGCGTTGGTCAAACAGCAAAAGTCAAGCAGAACTGCGGCATCCGACCGTGTTGCAAGTTTCGACCTTCAAAAGGTCTTAGCTACGCCTCACTCGAATTCCATGACGATTGGATTTTCTCGCAAATGTGCGGTATTCAACGAGACGGTATACGAACACCAGCACAAACGGGGGCTCTGCTATCTTTGGAATGAGTCCCAGGCCAAACGGGGGGCCAATGAAATAGCATCGGTACTCTTCCTCTACATGCAGATACTTGTAGGTGAGGGAATCAAGCGACTCTTTCTGATGTGCGATTCTTGTCCCGGACAGAATAAGAACCGGATTGTTCTCTCAGCCCTCACGTTCCTGAGCAAGCGACTGGGCATCGAAGTCACCATCCCTTTCTTACTACCAGGACATACCGAGATGGGAGACGACTCCGTCCATGGGGTCATTGAAAACAGTGTCAAGCACTCGCCAGTGTGGGCTCCATCCGAGTGGGCAACGGTTATTCGGCTGGCCCGCCACACACCATTCACTTATGTGGTTATTCCCGTCGCCCAGAGTGACATTCTGGACTGGAATTCTATCTGCAGTTTCCGTCCCTCAATGAAGAATGATGCTGGCGAACGAGTGGAGTGGAAGACCATTCGTCTTTTCAAGGTCCAGGATGGCATCTCTCAGTACTGCAGCTCCGCGACCAACCTCGAGTGGAGGACCATTATTGACGGACGCCGGGATAGACCCGGGCGACCAGCCGGGCGAGCTGGAACTACCACCCCCTGCTTTCACAGCCCCTTTGCCGATTAGTTTGGCAAAGTACAATGATTTAAACGAGCTGTGCAAGAAAGGGGCCATTCCCCCCGCTTACCACGACGAGTACCGTCGCCTTTTCGTCCAGCAGAGCGTTACGGATATGTTGGATGAAACCGACGAGGAAGATAATGATGGCTGATAATTATGACTACAGTGATGGAAGAGTGTTGTCTATAGTTAGTACAAAAAATAATGTTGATAAAAAATAATAAATAAAATAAATAATCGCTGTTTTTGGATAAATCGCTGCTTTTGGATAAAAAAAATAAAAAATTATCGATATCCCATTTTTCGCAGAGTAAGAGATGGAAAGCGGAGCAAGGGAGGACCCATGAGATTGGAATGTATACAGACTATAGCTAAATACTAATTACCGTTAAAAAAGCATATTCGGGAAATTTTATTAAATTTGTTTGGCGTTTACGGGAAATAAAAAAAATAGTGACCCGATATAATATCCAAGAGTGATTTTTTTTCTTTCCCCTAAGCGCCAAATTAGTAGGTAATTAGGGATTTTTTGTAATGAGAATTAGGGATTTTTTGTAATAAGAATTAGGGATCAGATAAATGTCCTGATATCTATAAAGAGTACACTGGTTCGGTTTCTAGAAAAAAATGGGTAAATTTTTGAACTGAAAAAAACGTCTCCTGGAAATTGTTCCAAATGTCGTTTACGGGAAACAAAAAAAAAGGCGTCGATATATTAACAGATCCGTACACTTTTGAGAGCACAAAATACATTTGATATTTGGAATAATTTGATATCGTTTTTCTGATAAACAGCCAAGTATTTATGGCATGTGGAGTTGGTATAGGACAAAGTAGCCCTCAGCACAAGTAAAATCAATTTGAATACATTTAAAAAGAAGTACACTTGTAAGCTTATATTGTACATGTATAACGTAGACATGTCTCAACATCTTAACATTAAAAATAATCATCTTTCACAAGAAAATTGACACTTTCTGCATTTGAGATGTCAAACCTTCAGTTGAATAGGCATAACGTTGATTTTGTGCATTTTGCGATGACAATGCTTCACTTGCAACGATAGCGCTTGATCTTGAAGCGACATTTTTTCTCTTGAAACGACTTTCCTGCTGTTGTAATGACTAGTAAGGTTCTTGACCGAGCAAAGCTATAAAACCAGAAGGTTGTATAATGACAAAGCATCTGCCAAAGATTTCAAGAGCTGCGTGTACGATCCAATGATTCAAGGAGAGGACAGTGATATGTTAATCCAGACAGTCCCTCCCCCGGAGCTCCACCTCTTACTCCGAGTAGTGAACAAAATCTTCAAAGAATTGCAGTCTGCACTTCCCAACATCGCAGGTGAATGGCTGGAAAAGATCGGGATCGTTCAGCCAAAAATTCACGGTGGTGAGTTTACTGGCAACATGTGCCGCAGACTGTTGAAACGTGTTGATAGTCTGAGAGATGTCGGACATAGTTCTCCACAACACACATCGTTGATTGACCAGTTCGCAAAATTGCTTTCTGCGTTCGATGTTGTTGTCAATCAATGTTTCGGTAAAATTCTTTACCCAGATTTTGAAGAATCTATCAAAAACTTTCAGAACGCATACTTACAGACTGGAATAAACGTGACTACAGCAGTTCACATAGTGTTCGTACACTTGGTTCAATTTTGCAAGCTTAAGAAGTGCAGTTTGGCACATTTTAGCGAACAAGCGTCAGAAGCTGTGCACTCCGATTTTGATCGATTGTGGCTATCATGTGGAAAAGTTGGCTATAATCATGACAAAATCAAAACTCGTCTCTTGGACTGTGTAATAAGGTATAATTCACGGCACCAGTAAATTTTCACAAATCATAACTCGAGTGTTCATTGTTTAAGTTAGTGTCTCAACCATTTGTAATTTTCTGATTGTGATTTTACGGTAGGTGATGGATATTACAATTTATGTCCTTTTTTCTGTTGTCAAATGGCCTTATAGAATAGATGGATATAGGTACTCGTACATATAGCATGCATGAAAATAATGATTTTTGTACTATTAGATAAATGAATGCAGTCAACATTTGTTTTGTATCTAATTGTCATGGTCGAGTATTTTCTTTATTTCATATCATAGAAACGATATGGACACGTATCTGCAGTATTGATTCGGTAAATAGGATCAAGGATGATATAAATTACACTACACTTTATATAAATTTCCGTAGACCAACTACATGACGGTACTTGTGTAATCATGTTCTACATAAATAGTAGGCCTATTCAATTTCTCGAAATCCTCGGGCCATATGGATATCTATGGCATTGTAGATTCTTACTTTATTCAGATAAAACAATAATAGTGCTTAATTAAGTAAATTGTGCTACGATGGTACTGCACTGCCAACTGATTTAGCTTCACATTTGTGAAAATTGTTTTTTTAGTAGTGTAAAAATGGCCATTTCAGGTCAATATCGATATCTATGATTTTTTCGAAAATAGCTCATAGAGGATTTCGGAGACATATCACACGAGTAACTGTATACCCTAGGGATCTCAAAAATAGCCTGCAATAAGGGGTCACATTTTTAAAGTTTTAGACCCCCTTCCGGTAAAGTGTGCTCTGATAAACACAATAGAATTAAGATTCAAACCTTTAATGTCAATTAAATGAGAGATAATGGAACTATAGTCAAAACGTCCAACGTAGGTCCACTTTGATACGTGAACTATAAAAACTTCACTTGGGGTGCATTTGCACCCCAAACCGACTTAACAGATAAGGATTTGGAACCGTCACCAACCGTTAATAGAATTGCGATAACCCCCCTGTCTGTGATAAGAGAACTTATCAACTAATAAGAAAAGTGTGAAAAGATCGTTCCATGGACATCGCTGATTGTCAAGTTCATTGTATAATTCTAACACTTTTCTTTGATTTTAGGAATCCTTGTGCATTTTTGGAACTGTTGAAGCTGCTGAAAACGCCTTCAACATCAACGGTGTCAGAGTTTCCACAGAGTCAAAGGTGCAATGTGTGGCAGTGTTGGTGACTGCTTACATCACCTTCAATTTAGTGCACCCAAAATCTCAGGAGGCATGCCTAGAAAAGATAGAAGAACTTGTTGGTGTCAGCCATAATTTTCTGTTCAAATCCATCGAACTCTTTGTGCGCAATCTCTAGCGATACTGTTTCCACAGTAATTACCGATGCAAACATTGCATTGTCGCAAGGCATAAATATGAATTCATCTCAGTGAGTTTGAACAAATATTGTTGGAGTCTGCATAATTGCTTCATTATTTGTTTGCACTAATGCTCACACATTTAGTTTTTTTTGCTGCATCATTTTTAACCCTTAAGTCCTCGGGGTGGCGAAAATCGCCAACCTCTTCACATATTTTTTTTTATCATTTTGTCAATTCGCACCGCTTTGATACGAAATTCACTGACTTTGTTCCTTTTGGTATTTGACACGATACAGGCGTCATCGGTGTGATGAATTTTCAGTGTAGTCGGTCTGCGCAAATCTCATTGGCAGTCAACCTCGATTAGTCAGCAGGCGCTATTGACAATTGTTATCAAGGAAAGGTTGAGAATGTAATTCATTCATCGATACATATCAGCAATGAATCGTCCGCGACGTCTCGCGCTTGCTCAGGCAGTTGCAGCTATCACTGAAATGTCATCTGAAAATGAGGATAGCGAATCCGACCAAGATCAACAAGAGAGTGAGGCAGAAAATATTGACGATGTACACGAACAGCAACGAGAGACAGTCACAGATAACATGTACGGGCACGGTCGTGGTAGAGGACATTCTCATATTGGTACAATCGAAGCAGGCAGAGGTCGTGGTCGGGGCGACCTCTGGTCGTGGTCGAGGACAATCTCATGGACATGCAGCAAGGCAGGACAATGAATGGTTAGATAAGAATGGCATGGAATGGACTTGACTGTCCCACCTCGTCAAGGTCGAAGAAGACAAGAGAATATTATTCATGAGCAGTGCAGTCCCCGACCTGAGGTACGAAAGGACTCTGATCGAAATCTGCGAAAAATTCTTACCTGACTCAGAGCTGGAGAAGATTTTTGAGTATTCTCGCATGAAGGCAGTTGAGCTAGGAATCGACACTGCAGAACTCACCCTCTCCAGTCTGAAAGCAGCAATTGGAGTTATGTATTTTCGTGGAGCAAGTCATGATCAAAGCCTGCCAGCTCGTGACCTATTTACTGAAACTTCGTCGACGTTCTATCGCACAGTGATGAGTCGAAATACTTTCGACCTATGGACATGTGTAATGAGGTTTGACGATAGCTCAACAAGAGAGGAAAGAAAACAATTGGATCGTTTTGCCCCTATACGCGAGTTCTCGGATACTTGGAACAGCAAACTAAGTAGATACTTTTCGCCGAGTGGATTCATTACAGTGGATGAGCAACTTGTAGCATCACGATGCCGATCTCCTAATCGTGTATACAACCCTCAAAAGCCAGGCAAGTTTGGTGAGCTAATTCGCTGGTCAGCAGATGCTAAATACCGGTATATCTACAAGGGAAATCCGTACGGAAAGGCACCAAGTGACCCTGTTGCAGCAGCCAGGCAAAAGGAGGCAAACAAAACCACCAATCTCGTACTTGATTTGGTTGCCCCCTTTTCGGGTTCTGGATGCAACATAACAGGAGACAGGTACTTCAGCAGCCTTGAAATTGCATCGAAACTGCTGAATGATCATCAGCTCACTTACCTTGGTACTATGATGGCAAATCGTCGAGAAATTCCAGCCGTGCTGCACCAAAATCGAGCAACAAATACTACTGAGTTTGCTTTCGGTGGAAATGATGCGAAGTCGTATACCCAGTGCTTCTATCAAGCCAAAGAAAAGAAGGTGTTTATGATCTCCAGTGAACATGACAGGGCGATAAGCAATGATGACCCGCACAAGCCAGATATGATCCTGGAATACAACAGAACCAAAGCGGGGGTCGACTCAATCGATCAGATGTGCAAAAAATACACAGTCCGAAATCGCACTCAGCGCTGGCCGATGGTTCATTTTCAGAACATTTAGGATGTAACGGCAATAAATACTTGCACTATCTACACCATCTGCAACCCTGAAAGCACCCAAGGCAACAGGCGAGGCCGGCGATACCTGCTGTTGGATATAGCCAAACTCCTTTGCAAAGAGCATGTGTCTCATCGTCTGTCGCAAACTACAGGTAGGAAACCTGTCGATGTGGAATTGATGAGGCAATTCCTTGGAGTAGGGCGTGACCATGGACTCACAGCACCCCCAGCAAGTGTTAGCGGGCGGTGCGAAATCTGCAGGATCGACAAACATGCCAGAGCTGCAAACAAGGCGACAAAATACTGTTCGGTTTGTGAATCCAATGTCTGCGCAAGTCATACCAGCACAGTAGTTGTTTGTGTGACCTGCCAATCGCAATAATTTCATTGACACTTGTAGTTAGTATTGCGGACGCACTGATAGTGGATAGGTACCTGGATAGGAACATGTTCCGAATTGCCAATGGATGCGAACATGGATAAGAACATGTTCCGAATTGCCAATCGGAACATGTAAATAGGAACCGCGTTCTGATTGATAGCCGAATTGAGATCGAATGATTCGGTACACTTATTTGTGTGTTAAGATCGGAACGGCTTGTTCCGAAATTGAATTAGAGTATGTGAATTAGAATAGGGATGCGAACATCTATTTCGGAACTTAAACAGATGTTTGTTTTGAGACTGCTTGCTCAAATGCGACAATTGTGACCATTATGACTATGATGACAATTTTATTTATTTTCATAATGCGTTTACAGATCAGAAATTATGTTATGAATGTTCTATTATTTGCTAATCAGAATCCCATTTACAGAATTTGTGAAATAAAAACAAGAGGTTTACAATGTAAGTGTCATTAACCATAAAAAATGAAAGAAAGTAAGTCACGTCCCTCGGGGGACTCCGTTAACTTCAAGAAGTCCTCGGCCCATTCGAGGAATGTTGCATTGTTTGTGAAGTCGTGTTCACACTCGTGTATAGGTCACTTCGCCGACAGTCCTTTTCTCCTTTGGAGTGCTGTCACTGTTAAAGTCTTCCAGAGTTCCACTTTGCATCCGCAACACACATTAACCTTCGCATCCAACGCTCCACCCATAATTACTTGGCTTTCATTGTGGTAACAGAACAGCTGTTTCTGGGTACTCATCATGAAGTAGATTCGTAATAGATTCTTAATGTCTACTCAAGTCACGAGGATTAGACCTTGCTTCATTGGAACATTGACATCCTTATATATACCTTTAGGGAAAATCGGAACCTCTCTGATTGGCTGTTGGGAATTCCTTTCTTTAAAAAGTATATAAGTCCTAGCTGTGTACCAATTCTCATCAAAGGTTCTAATCCTCAAGTACCATACTATCAGCTATCTTATCTATATTATTCTAATCACAATGAAAATGGAACGTATCTCCTTCTACCCACTTCTCCTGTTGAAAGGATGGAATCGCCATGCGGACCCAGAGTGTTAGTAAGAGGACCTGTAACTCCTGATCCAGAATCATCAGAAGATGACAGCGTGTTTCTAAGGAGGAGTGTCATCGAAACACCGGTGGAAGCTCTTATAACAGTCAAGACACGTAGTGGAAGTCAGGTTCGAAATGCTCCACGAAAAACAAACACGAAGCGGATATGTGTGCGACTAGAGCCGGAAGAAAAGAATTTGACAACTGCGCTGGAGTTCAGCATAATGGATCCAGCCACGCCTCGCCGCTGCCCCCAAAAAGACAAGAGTATGTGTTCGAGTTGACCTGAAGAGACTGATTCCTTTCCCCAATATTGACAATATGTAATTTTTTATCTTTAATAACACTTACATAAATGAAAATCCTGTTTTATAATTCCACAAATCGAATTTCTGATAGGATTTGAATGGGAACTGGGGATAGATATATTCATCTCTGAAATAGTTACCTATAAGTATTTCTAAGTTTAATATTTCTAAGATATATATTTCAATTCACTTGTTTGAGATTTGAAACATTACCGAACATACTAGAACAAATTTGAAATGAATATTTATGTGTAATTCAAATGATAGTCAAATTGAATGAAAGTTTGAATAGATGTAGTGTTTCTCGAATGCTTTTTTTCACCTTAGGATGACATCATACATATTGCATACAATACATCATTAGCTAGAGAATGAAAAGACCTTTCTAATGATATAAGGTATGTACCCATTCGATGAAAAAATCCCCGTTGTATGCAAGTGTATGCAGGAAGAAAAATTTATGATTTCAAATTTCAAGTTTCTCAACTAAATTCTACCTATCTTTCAAAGGACTATAGCGGCTTCGGATGGTATAATACATATTGCATACAATACATCATTGGAATCAGAATGAAAAGAGCTTTCGAATGATAAAACATATGTACCTATTCAATGAAAAATTCCTTGTTGTATGCAGGTGTATGCAACTGGAAAAATTCTAAGTTTTTCTCAAAAATAACTAAGTTTTTAAAATTTTCAAAGTTAAAGTTTGATCACTCGAAATGACCATAATGTATAAACCTCCACATGAACTTGACCTTTGACCTTCATACACGGCGAGGGGGCCTATAAATTTCTCGGGCGCTTCGCCCCCTCGAAATTTTTCGGTTTATAGGGTAAATAAATTTTGGAGTGCTCAAAATCCGGGTGCCATAGCTATTCTTTTTTGCATAACTAAAACCTAACCCTAACCTTAACCCTAGGTGCTTTTAAATTTAAATTTGGCGCGAAATTTGAATTTCGATTTTTGCGCGTTTTATGATGCAGTCTGGATTTAACTGCTTAAAACTTAGTGACTTTTTCATTGTTATTTGAATTTAGATGATAATTCAAATTATATGAAATCCTCAACTTTAGTAAAATTTTTAAATGTTTAGAACTGCAGGGAATCCATCGTCATCACATGTTAATTGGTTTAACTTCGCGGTTACATGTACCACTCTAGCATCAAAGACTTTGATGGCACTTTTCTATTTCATCATTAAAATATATCAGCTGTTTATTTTGTTTGAATTCAACAGTTTGCTTTTCTATACCAATGTGATGTTATGATGTCATCCGGTCTCTGTTCATGGTTCCTTTGTTAGAATCATATATAAAGAAGTTGTAGAGCTCCGTTCTTCACTCATTTTTGAATTATTCTGTGTGCATAGCAGACCTCGTTCTCCGTCTCTCCGTTTCATCGATTTATAACTGCAATTCTGAAGTGAGTTCTACATTCTTCTATTCACTACTTTATATAGTTTGGGAGTAGGAACATTACCAAGTTCTTATAACCAGATAGTTTAAAACGTGGCTGGATCTTAAGTTAGGAACACTATATGTTATATTATTAAACAGAATTATCAATTTTCATAATTAATTATAGCATTTTCAAAACCTATAAAGCACACAAGCTTACATGATGAAGTGTTCAAATAAAGATAAACATTTCCAAAGTGTGCTTCAAATTTGTAAATAATTTAAATGCTATTGTTTTCAAAGTGATAGTCTGTGGACCATTTACAAATTAAAAGTTGTTTAACCAAAGTCAGAAATGTTTATCTTTTTTAAAACATCAGTTTCGTTTCTATGATTTCATTTCGAAATAATAATACATCAGCTGATTTCAATTTCATGTTCATATGTAAGCAACCCTTTTCAATATAAAATCAACATTTCGACTTTCGGTTTCTATCTCGAAAAATATATATCTGTCAGAAAATTAATGACTGTAGAATTACTTTTCAATATTTACGCAATAGTTACTTAAATGAGTTCATATTTGCTAACAGACAATGTGATGACAAACGTTTTCCATGACTTACAGAAATGGTTCGTCATGCAAGCATTGCACGCCAACGATTAATTTTCCACTACTGTGAAACTTGCAGACAACCGGTGCGACATGCCAACAAGAGTGGCCATAAAGACTGTAAATTCAAGGAGGGCTGCACTGATGTCTACTGCCTCACCTGCAGAGCCTACGTGCGAAGCATAGAAATGGGCAACGATGAAAAGTCTAAAGCCTTCATCATCCGGCATGCATCCTGTGCGCAGGAGAATGGCAGGGGTGGACGTAACCTAACATCGAAAGCTGAAAAAAACAAATTGGCTAGACTGTTCGCGAAGGAGGATAGGGCTGCAGAAGGAGTTCTTAATCAATGCGCCGAACCCTCAAAACCCCCAGAAAAAAATTCAAATCAAGAGAATTCCTGGACAGTGACTCTTCACCAAGTGATTTAGAGGTGAGTACTGATAACTGCACATGCTAAATTTAAAATAAAAAATGAATAATGTTAAGAACATTTGTTTCGCTATGTATGAAGTAAATTTAACTTTTAAAAACATTTCAGTTTGAGAGGTCTCCAGCGAAGAAAAAGACTGTTGTCAAAAATTTGCCTCAAGTGAGAAATGTAAGTCATGTTGATAAAAATTAATCACCTTTGATGTAAAATAATATGTTATTTCTCTTTACAGCTGTTTAAAATTCTGCCACCGGTACCCAAGATGAGTGCGGTAGAAGAAACAAGTACCCCACGTCCCGTAAGTACAGTTGTTATAGTCGTTATTATAAGTTCCTCTCACCACTTCTTAATGTATCATACATAATCCATTTGCTCAATTATCCTTCCATCTTCTTCTACCGTTTCAGGCAATGAGATCCTTATCCCTGAAAAAGTCCAGGGTTAATAGCGTCGCCTCAACACCTGCGACTACCACTTCCGTTGAGACAATGAGGAGCGTCCCTACACGATACGGGAGTCCTCATCCGATGAGAGGGAGGATTCAGACGAGAGTAGCGACTCGTCCTCTTCAACATCGACCACATCATCACCCACATCTTCTGATGAGGATGAAGCAAGGCATTCCCTTGTAAGTACCGAACTTAATGACTAAATCTCATGATTTCTCTTGATAAATGCTGTTCTAAAATTATAACAGTGATATCTATTTTCAAAGTAATTCAATTCAGGACAATTTTTCACCGATGGCTCCTGAGGTAAAATTTTCACAAATTTTGTTAGAACTGTAGTGCTCTATCCTCATTATAAGGACATATAGATAGTAAACAATCATTTCTTCTCATTTCAGGATATGTGTGATTTCACATCACAAGAAATCTCCTCCCGGATCCGTGCGTCGCCAATTTGCAGCGTTCGGCTGCCCCTTACACCGATCCTTCAATATCGAACTCCGGTCCCCTTTCCTGATCCTACTCCTGCTACAGTCCCTGTTACTGCCCCCGTTCCTGTTCCTGCTCCTGCTCCGATCCCTGTTCCTGTTCCTTTACAATACAATGTCGACCTAGATGATACGTCCGAGAATGATGAGCGGCTAGAGGAGAAGTTGAAACTGTGCCAGCAACGCCTGAGGATAGCTGAGGAGAAAGAAAGTAAGCTCAGTGAGAAGAATAGGGGTTTGATTGTGTCCATTAGAAACTTAAAACAGTCAAACCTACTATTGTCCTCCTCTGTAGCCAGTGTAGTCGTCAGTTCGAGCGTGAGATGCTTATGCATTTGGTGTTTCGTGATGGGGACATCACAAGAGTGAAGCTGTCTCGCATGGAGGACACGGCCGACTGCTGTGAGCAGTGCCACCATGTCAAACTGTCGCACAGCGACATGGTCAAGTGTCAGAAAATGTAAACTTTTTACTTTTTGACTTTAAATGGAAAAAGAAATTGTTACAAGTCCTGTCTTCTTATTTCATCGTAGATTGGAACAAATGTCATTGGCTAGTAATCGTTGTGACGTCATAGGATGATAAAAAATATATATAGGCTGCAAAAATTATAATCCTCACCAGTTTAATAAACATGGTTGTCTGTTCTAAATGTGGAAAAACGTTTACTCTTAATGGTAATTTGCAACGCCATGAAAAGCTTTGTAAGTTAGGAAAAACTTATCAGTGTAGGAAGTGTCCATATGAAACGAAACGGCAAGATAATCTAAAGCGACACAATCTAGTCTGTGATAAACAACCAAGTAATTGTAATTTAAATTCAAATCCTCAAAGTATGTCAGCTAATGATAGTCAAATACCCGAATCTAGTACTGCTGAATCAACGTCTAGATATATACCAATCAGCGCTTCAAATAATAGTTTGATCTTTATGCAATGCTGCTCCCGCTGTGGTAAAACGTATAATTCTATAAGCAAATTCCGTCAGCATATGAATATACATAATACAAATACTGAGATGAATATGACAATCATGGAACTGTAAGTCTCAGCGAAAGCGCGCTCAACGGTCATGCTCGTGTATACGACATCACACCATCAGCACACACCTTTTTATTAAGTATGCGATCTATATTAGAGAACTTGGTGTCAAACCTTCTAGAAAATTTTCAACTACGTGGTCGTCTGGTAGCACAAGTTCGTTATGTGCGATCAAATCCTCAGGAAGATGAAACGTTTCTCGCACACTTTACTTCATCATCCACAAACTATATTCATGACTATGATATATGGTTCCAAGATAACTTAAATAGTCTCTCAAGTCATATTGAAGCTTTTGCAAATAAGGGTAGCAATTGGGTTATTGATGAAATACTAGATATAGAATTCAATGTAATTACTAGTCCATTACTTTCTGGTGGAGAAGTATTTAATCTACCAAAGAGTCTGAAAGATTCGAAGGCTGTAATTAATGTACATTCAAATGCTAATGACTGTTTCTTGTATTCAGTTCTATCAATGCTACATTACAATGATGTATCATATTCCAGGAATGAGATAAAATCCTATAGTAAATGGACATCTGAACTAAATATGAATGACATCTCTACACCCGTATCAATTAAAGATATTCCTAAGTTTGAGAAAAAAATAATGATATTAAAATCAACATTCACCTTTATGAAAAAGGACTAAAAGGTGTTCGATATAGCAGCAACTTTATTGGTAAACGAACTGTGAATATACTACTAATTATTAACAATAATCGTGCACACTATTGTGTAATCAGAAAACTATCAAGATTATATGGAAAAATAAATAGAAGATACAAACATTTCTGCGATCGATGTACCCAATCGTTTACATATAAGACAACTTTGGAGCGACATTATCAATTCTGTGTTCGTGGAAAGGCACAAATAGAAAGAATGCCTAAACAACTAGAGGTAAGCACAAGTAGCATGGAATATCAATTAAATACTCCTTTAGTTGTTTATGCAGATATAGAGTGCTACATCGATAATAAAGTACACAAACCGGCAGCAGTTGGTGTTTATCATGTTTGGCATAAAGCTCTCCAGTCCAGATTTGAAAACAAGTATTATGTCTTCAAAGGAGAAAATTGTATTATGGAATTGCATCACCTAGAAAATATAGCTCAAAACTTATATGATAATCAGCGTGCAATAAGCCGGCAACCAATGTCTCTCTCTTCTAATGAAGAAGAAAAACATAAAAATGTAAAAAATTGTAATAAATGTAAAGCTGCATTTAGTGATGATTGCATAAAAGTAAGAGATCACGACCATTTAACAGGAAGATATAGACAAACAATATGTAGTAAATGCAATCTTCGATTAAAACTAAATAGGCGGGAACTACCCATCTTCTTCCATAATTTTAAGAATTATGATGGTCATATCGTTTGCTATAAAGCAATTGGAAAGGAAAAGTCATGGAAATTGGAAGTAGTAGCAGCAACAGCTGAAAAGTATATAACTCTATCCGCCAGCGTCCCTGTGAACGAATACAAAGGAAAAACAATGTACTTCAAGTTAAAATTTTTAGATTCTTATCAATTTTTAAGTGCATCATTGAGTGAGTTAGCAAGAGGATTGCAAGTTTATGAACATGTAGAAAAACTAAGAAATGAATTTCCCCTGTTAACAGATGATATTCTTTATCAAAAGGGAGTGTTTCCCTGCTGTTATTTCAAAAGTCTAAATACAATGTCAGAAAAATGTCTGCCACCGCAATGTGAATTTTATAATGATCTCACTTGTGAACATTGTTCAGATGAAGAATATGAGCACGCTAGTAATGCGTGGTTTACTTTCAATTGTAACAATTTTGATGATTACATGCTTGCATATTTGAAACTGGATGTATTATTACTGACAGATATTTTTGAAGTTTTTAGGTCACTAAGTCAAAGTGAAGATGAAGTAGATCCTGTCCATTTCGTTAGCCTTCCACATCTTAGCTTTACTTCAGCTTTAAATTTGACATCTAATGATCCTCCACACTACATACAAGATGAAAGTATGTATAATCTCTTCGAAAGGGGAATAAGGGGTGGAATGACTTTTACGAACATTCACAGAGCACGTGCACGCATTTCGGAATTACAAAATAATGCAAATGAAAGTCGTCACTTATCTTACATTGATGTCAATAACCTTTACGGTTCTTCGCTCAGTAAGAGTCTACCACATTCAAATTTGAAATGGTTGAATGATAGTGAAGTAAGCTATTTTCTCAACGAAGAAAATATACAAGCTATCGATGATGATGGTGAAATTGGCTATATTTTTGATTTGAACTTGGAATATCCTGCAAACATACATGATGACACTGCCGATTTCCCATTAGCGCCAGAGATGCAGACCGTAGAGCAAAATATGTTCTCAACTTATATGAAGGATTTACATAGGAAAATAAGACCAGACACTAAATTCAGTTCAACTAAAAAAGTCTTGCTTCATCAATTCAATAGGGAAAATTATGTTGTACACTATTTAATATCAAAATTTTTTTTATCCATGGGTGAGAAAATCACAGAAATTCAAAACGGTATAAAGTTCACACAAAAGCCATGGTTGAGAACGTACATTGATATGAATTCACAAAAGAGAGCTCAATCAAGTACCAACTTTGAAAAGTAATTTTATAAGTTGAAAAACAATTCTTTATATGGTAAAACAATGGAAAATGTAAGACGAAGGAGAAAATTCAAATTAGTAAACAGTGTTGAACAATGTCGAAAATTTTCAAATCATCCTCTCTATGTACAGCATAAGATATTTGATGAAGATCTAGTTGGTATGGAAATGTATAAACCTTCAATAATGTTGAATAAATTGATTTATGTTGGTCAGGCGGTACTTGATTATAGCAAATTGGAAATGTACCAGTTATACTACAATGATTTGAAAAGATGTCCACTGATAAATAGAACGCGGCTTTGTGGAGGTGATACAGATAGTTTGTTCCTATGTTTGAACACCTCACCATCTGTCCGCCTGGAGGATGTACTGCTATATTTTGGTGAAAAATTTGACTCTTCAAAATATGACAGTCATCACCGACTATACTCAACTACAAACAGAGCCAGATTAGGTTGTTTTAAGGATGAGTGTGCGGAAAAGTTGCTTGAGGAAATGATCTTGCTAAAACCAAAAATATATTCAATGAAATATCTAGATTCAACTTGTGATAGCATCAAGCGGGCAAAAGGAGTGCAGAGAGCTGCAGTTAAAAAATTACATGATTATATGACTGTGTACTACAGTGAGAAAGATACAAATGAGGAAATGAATTATAAATTCAAAAAATCACGTAGTCACTACAAAATCATTTAGAAAGCGAGGACTTTCACTTTGGGAGGATAAGCACTGTTGGTTAAATAAAAATCTATCTCTACCATATGGACACTATAGTTTAGGACTTCCGCCACCTTCAAAGAGAAGGAGATGCCTTCCTGCTACAGGTGACGTAGAAGTTTAAGAAATCTAACAAAGTAAACTAACCAATCACTACATTTCTGCCCATTTATACTTAATAATATATAGGTAGATTTAATATAAAATGAAATTTCGACATTTTTCCGATGTGTAGAAATAATTACTAAAACATAGGTAGTCCTACTATGAATTGAAGACGTAGCACTCAACATCATTCCGATATGTTGAGATGTAAAATAGCAAGCTTTATGCAAACAAATAAATTTAGGTTTACATTTGAAAACATGCCTCATTACATTAGAACATGGAAATTAAATCTTCACTGAAAGACTTCGCTGATCTGATTGACAACCATAAGACACGGATGAAGATTCCGCTCGATCAAAAGGTATGGATAAAGTGTGACTCTACCGTCAAGCTATACGTCTGTTCACCAAAGAGAGAAGATATTGACTATCGATTTTCCCGCTTCAGTGACGTCACATGGAGGAACTTTACAAAAGAGATACTACCACATATGATTTCATGTATTAAGGATGGGGACATCAAGCGGATGGAAGTCGTGAATCGCATGTTAACTACAAAAGTAAACTCAAAACTCAATCTTCAAGAAATCGAGCGGAACATTCCCAATCGAAAGCAATGGTTATTAATAAAACACAAGATGAATCCGACAACGAATCTACATCTGGGAAGACCCTCAATGTTAACATGGAGGATAAAGAGGAAGGATAAATATGTGACTATCCTATTCTTTCCAAATGGAACAATCCAGTGTGTTGGTGGCTTCACTGATGGTGATCTACCATATCTACATTCTACGTTGGAAAATTTACTCAGAGACTCATTATCTGAATGGGAAGTGAAGACAATGACTGTGCTATGTGAATTGAACTATCATTATGACTTGCGTAAAGTCACATCATCAAATAATCTCACTTATGAAGTGGAACCATTTCCAGCAACACAGATGACTAACTGGCACCCATATCATGTTCATGTATTCCATAATGGAAAGATTGTGATAACCGGCATTAAAGATATAAATGATGTTCCTCCCATCCTATGTGATTTGAGAAAAATATTTGTGAAATCTACATGGTAGCTATGTAAATATTTAGAAAAGAACTACATTTGTAAATACATATTGAAATGTAAACGTGTTTTGCTTTCCCTCTAAACCCAACGATTTGGAACATAAAACAAGGATATTTACATATAAATAAAGCTTTATTACAAAACAGATTCAATATACTTTGTAAGAATTACATCATTTTTATAGAAGTCTTTCGAAAAAAGTTGTAAAACACTTTTACAGTTATTTTTCAATGGTCTCTCGTTGACGAAATAGAGCACATAACCACCGCACATGAGAGATACATTGCTTTGTAGTGGAAACGATGTAACTTTCTCAATCGTCCAGGAGAACCTATTCATCCATAGTGCAATGTCATGTAAGCGAGGTAAATTAAGAGAGTCAAAATATTCGGCCACTTTATAGCGATTGATGTACACTGCAACCCAATGTTTACCAGGAAGATTGTTGCTGTCCGTATTGATAAGCGAACAAGGATAGAAAGGAATTGAATTAGGTAAATTATCTCGAGAAAAGACATCAAGAAATATTGTCTTGGAGTAGGGATGAGCATTCCCCATTTTCCTCAAGATTTCGGTGTTGCGTAGGTTACTCATCTCTGATAGCTGACAGCTACGTCTCGCATTCTCGTTATTTCAACTTTGCTATCATAGATAGCATAAATGAGGCAAGTAATTGTTTTCTTCAAAGGTGACTCAAATGATTCCTCTAGTCGTAGATTACCAGGCTTTGTAACTCCTACGCTTTCACCACCTAGATCTGCATCTGCTGTGAGGTTGTACATAATGAAGAAGTAACCATTTTATACATATCCATTGTAATTCCATTTGAATCATCTGTGTTAAACATGTTGAGTGCAGTGAAAGTACAACCATATTCACGTGCAAATTTGCCCTCTTTAAAATTAGGCTCATAAGCTTTGCAAGCAACAAATTTTCCATCCTCATAGAGTGCTAGTTTACTAACGTTAAGGTGTTGGAAATTAAATGGATTCTTTTCAAAAGCACCAATAAATGACTCATTTTCCACAAATGTGATATACACCGCCTTCGGCATCGCAGTGGGAAAAAGATTTATGTAGGCATGAGAGGATGATCCCGCACCAATTGTGAAGTTTGTTAACACTGATTAACTGGATATATTGCATTGCTTTTCCTCAATCCTGTCGCATGCTCGTTGATAACTGACGGGTTCATTGTTACTCTCCTTACATTGAGCACGGCACTACTTATGTTGATTTGGTAGTTTGTAGCTCCAAAAGCCATTAACGCGAACTCAGGATTTGCACGAATAAATTTTAATTGCATTTTAACCTGTGATAGTAGATATCTAGATTAACGAAGGAAATCAAGATAGACAGGTCCTTTCAAGTATAAATCCTTTGAATCTGCTGTCAATTCCATTCGTTTTTTTAAACCTCCATTTGAAACCTCATCAAATTTCCCTTGCTGATCATCATACCAGCCGGCAACTTGCAAATGTGACTGTTTAGCTTGCTTCTGAAATTGCGTCATTGTATTTATGTATGCTCCATAGGGATATGCTCAATCCCCTCCTTCAATCTGTTTGTCATTCAATATTAAATACACATCTGAGGATAGACTGTCCTCATGTTTTACTTTTCCTACGCCTTTGCTTAGTAACTCGACCGGATCCAACTTGTCTTGACTTCCTACGTTTCTTCCGAACTGTACATCTCGTCTTTGTTAAATCATCTAATACGTCTATGGCAGATTGCTGTGCACGCAATTTCATGGATTCACCGATATTCTCCCCTTGAAGTGCATCAGCTGCAACATTTGCACCAAAGTCTAAAGCTCTGTTTCCAACCCGCTTCATGAATGGTACGCCATACTTTTTGAGTGTTGGGAGAACCATACGTCTTAGTGCACCGAATATGCCTCCTCCAACTTGTCGTCTACCTCCAGCAAACACGGGATAGTCGCTCTGATAGGATGGACCACTGTAAATGCCTGACATTGTGTCCTGTGGATAATTATAGATCCTACAATAGCGGAAAGCCTTAATCTCGTGTCCTGATGTGTAGTGTTAAAACAGTAACACCACCACCACAGAATGGTACTACTTCGCCTGTGTCATCATGAATTGATATGTCAATTCTATTGATGACATTTCTGCTCATTGGTACATACATCGTGTTAATAAATTCTCGATTGATTAGTTGCTTCCTCACGGATGAGAGCGGAAATGTTCGCAAAAGTGGGGCTTCAATGTCACCAACCCTTGTATATTCAATGATGTTACAATAGACGTACAAGTTGCTTATATCCCGCTCTAATGATGGTGTTGTATCGCCTGTTGATGTACCTTCATAAATATTTGATTTTGAGAATCCCAATGTGTTCGTTAACACGCTACCCAGCTTGATAAGAGAGTTCTTCCCTACCTTTAGAATCATGCGTTTCTTATGTGGGTCATAAGAAAAGTGATATTCATCTGCATCAAGGTAATCTACACCAAACTCATTTAACTTTGTACACAATTCAGATGGCGTTTTCAAGCTTTCAATGTTTAAATTAACTCTTTTTACCAGTTCACTAGAAGTAGTCAATTCTTCACCCACAATGTCTTCGCTGTATACGTGGATATCCCATGAAACGTTTGTTGATGCTTTGAGTTTAGAAGAGGATAAATGAACCTTGAATGTATCATTTAATTCTGTCAGCAAAGGTGCGCTTTCAAGACCTTTAAACATTCCAAACATTTCAGATCCGAATTCAATAACAGCGGACTCAGACCTTTCCAATGGTGTCTTTTTAGTAAAAACCAGAAATTCTACCTCCGTTTCAACAGTAAATAAAGTTACCTTTCTTATATTCACAAGTCATTAACGTTTGTGGCACTGATCCTTGAATCTTTCTTGCAACGTCTTCAACACTTCTAATAACTTCAAATTGATTCTTTACTCGGATGCTACTTTATTGTAATGCATACAATGGCACGATTCTACATCGAAAATCAGTGACTTTCCTCTCCGAATTCCACCCACGTCCATTATACCAATACCTTGATGAGAATGTTGTCCTGGAATACCCTAAAGTATGACTCAAATCCCTACCCAATACAAGAAGAACATGCTTCCCTTCCTTCAACAATTTTGTTGACCCCTTTACGACTGTTCTGTAGAATTTATTGAAAATCAGCTTAAAGAGATCATTTATTCGTTGAAACATTCTACCGATTTCCTTTTCTGTATCTTGTAAGCTCATTGTGGGAACTTTAGAATCAAAAGTGGACGTTGCAAATGCCTTTTGAATTTTAGTCATGTTTTAGACAGATGTTGAAAAATGATGTAAGGTTAGATGCTGAAAAGCCCATGTACCATGTAGACTATTTTGAAATATGCGAAAGCAATCATCTTTCTCTCGCACTTCTTTATGTAATTCAAAATAGTTGTTTTTTAGCAAATTGATATCGTTGTAATAAGTAATTTCAGTTAGAGCAACTTCATGGGGACCGTGCAGAGTAATTGAATTAGCGAATTCAACAGAGTATTGAGATGGTCTGCTGCCTGGGAATATCTTTGGGTTGCTATTGCTTGGAAGAATGATGTTGAAGTTAGTAGACATGTTGACCTCATATATGTAAGAAGTCACATGTTATAGTAGCTTAAAAGCTACGAGTTTCTCCCACCTTCACATTTTGTAGATCCTGGTGCGTTATCCAACTATTGAATGAATCAGGATACTCTTTCCATTTAACTAGATACTTCCTTTGATTGCCATGACCTTTATTCCTGATTATTTTATCAATCATATAAACCTCGTCACTTCTGTCTACTACTTGCAATTCATATGAGTAAAATTTTCCTTCAATTGGATTACCATGATAATCTATCAATTTGTACATGATGGGTCTAAATTTTCTATTTACTTCATCTACAATAAACTCTTCTTCAGTCCAATTAGGTAGATACCCCTTCTGAAATGTAGAGTTAACCTTCGAAATCCGAACTCTATCACCAACATTTATTTTCTTTTCATTGGAAATGTTTTTCGCTTTCTTATCATACAATCGAAGCCATACATCCATTGCATTATCTGGGGTAACATCAATTGGTCGCATCTTAATAATACGATGATAGCTTTCATTGTAATTCTTAACAAATTTCTGCAACTCATCTAGCCAAACATGTGTATTTTTGCAGTAAAATAGCGCCAATTTTCGTTTTCAATGTGCGATTGAACCTCTCAACCATGGCAGCTTTATAAGCACTTTTGACATTAAAACAATTCCACATTATGACTTTTAAGGAGACCTCGAACATGTGAGTTTTCGAATTCCTTTCCTTGATCGGTCTGTATTCTTTGCGGAACACGCTCCACATCGAAAATGCTCTGAAAAGCCGCTTCAACTTCTGGTACTCGTTTAGATTTCAGCGCACGTGCCCAAGCATAGCGAGATAAAATATCTATTACGGTTAAGATGTATTTATAGCCATCATTGTACTGTGATATCTGTTGCATGTCAGCCAAGTCCGCTTGCCATTGACTATCTATATTGTTAACAACATATTTTCTCGTTGGAAACCGCTTTCTCGCATTTTTGTGAAGAGTGTAAGTCGGTTGACTCCTTAACCACTTCTTGACTTTCTCTATTCCCACACCTGCTGCACGAGCTAAAACCTCCGGACGACTGACTTGCGGGGTGATTTAAGTCGTAATAAATCTTTCTGAGTTTCACTGCTGTACTCATCGTCTTTGTTCTGATTTGCACGCGTATTACTCCCACAGCAGCTGCTAACACAATTGATATCAACCTCTATGCCCTCTTCTCCTTTACCTTCGAGCGCAGATTTCAAACAGCAGCAAAACTTTTGTAGCGACATGATATGAGAGAAGCAAAGCTTAATTTATATTTGCTTAATATTTACTATAATCCTTTCCAACACGCATTGAGCGCCTAGTAGCTCTTTTTGGTTGCAGATCATCGGGATCATGAAGCTCTCGCTTGACCGCCATCGTGGGTGTTTTACTTTTTGATCCATCTTGTAAGTGACCCTTGTCCAACTCATTCACAGTCGGTCCTCCAATAATATTGTGTGGCACATTTTGATCAGATAAAATTTTCTGAAAATATGACCACCCTTGTGGTGCACCTAGTTTTCGCCCTACATCTCTGACAGCATATTGCAGAAGGTCATCCATGTGACTATTTCTATTAACATCGCCAGTTGTTTCATCTATTATCTCCCCTCTCTCATTGAACTTCACATGTGGATCAATGAAGTCAAATAATCGCTCAGCGCGCACACGATATGGTCGAGGTGTTGACAAGGTTATAAATCGTCGCAACTTATTACCAATCTGTCGCCTCTCATCAATGTTTTCTGCTGCTAACTGCATTCGTCGATAGGGATCCTTAATCTTCTGAATTTCAATATCCTTTTGTGTTAGTTCCTTAAGTTGATTCGTAATAGGTTGATCTATATTTTTGACTTCTTGTGCACTTCGTAATGTAGTCAATTGTACATACTCCTCTTGAGGAATGACTACCATCTTTGAATACGATATGTTTGTAATAATAAGGCAACAAAGTACATTGCTTAAAACTAGCTGTGAGCCGAGAAAACTGAACTGTCATTGGTTCAACGGAATTAGGTATGATATTAGTTCGAAATCGAAGTCGTTCCGGACATTCCTGGGTTAGATCAATAAATAGATAGCCATGTGGTTTCTTAGTTACATCTTCATATATTTTTGAATGAACTTTAGGTTGTTGAGGTAATATCTGTCTACTGAGATTATGTATCTGACTGCTGTCTCTTGGATTTTTAAATATTGCTAAATAATGTGTATTCAAACTCCTAGTTCTTTGGTCTTTCCCTCCATCAAAAATGTTTTGGGTGATATAGATTATGAAGGCTTCCCTATGATGTGATGTCTGAATAAACATTTCAGTTACATCTTTCGATGATTTGCTTTCACGCAATAGATCATCTAGCACAATTAAGTCACCTGCTTTGATGTCTTCAGTTGTCGGTAACCCTTGCTTCACATCATAACCTTTCTGGCGAACTGCAGAATGTAGTTGTGGTTGAAATATACCATAATACCATTTAACTCTTTTAATATCTTTATTAAACATCTCATTTCTAAATTGTAGTAATTGAGTTACAAAAGTAGCTTTGCCGGACTGACTTGGTCCGGCCACACACATTGTGCGATCAGTGAATAAGCGAAAATCTGTCATCCTGAAATTTCAAAAGGTTTAAAGACCAACACCCACCAGTTTGCTTAGAATAAAACAAGTCATGTTCCATAACAACTTTATTTACATTTAGAAACTTTCATTCATTATTCATTACTCATTACTTTAGAAACTTTCATTCATTTACTTCATTTTTTGAGACAATTCAATGTTGTACTTATTCGGAGCTTTTCAACCGTCAGCGATGAATGATGGCTTGAAAGTGAATAAAGAGTACAAGCACGTCTCTCTTATATACATATTCACATGAGTCATCAATCAATGATGACGTGTCAATCCATGATTCGTCGTCTACAGCAACACTGCGGCACCTGCTACAACTTTCCCTAGTGGACTGTTGAGTACATTGTAAATGCTGTTTCCAATATCATTCAACAAACCGACCACTTCCACGCTGAACTAAGTTCCGCCTTTTCATATCACTGCTTCTTGGATTTGAAAATTTTCTAATGCTGTTTAGAGAATCAGTACTCAATAAAGGCTTGTATATTGGGAGGCATTTGTGTGTTGCAAAAGCCAAATCACGGATGAAATCATTATTTGAGTTTTGAATTAATTTGCACTTAACTTTATTGTTTCGCATCGTGTTTAATTTTTGCAACGCCTTCTTAAACTGACTTGAAGGTCTAAAAGAACAATTCTTCCGAGAAAAAGATGCCTTTCGTTTTGCAGTCATTTTTATTGTGTTAAAAGCAAAGCATTTATGAAAATATACATTTTTGCAACAGCATGACAGCATATACATTTTTGCAGTTCCATGCAACAAAGTCAAACGGCAACAGATGGTAGGTCGTAGTCATCAACATCACTCAAGGTCTGAGTCGTTGCAGTTATAAGCTGTACTATATTACACACTAAATCCTTTGATAGAGGACAGCATGAACAGCATGGTTTTGAAGCGAAGACTTTTAAAAGATTAGCATAGTATGCTCTAAACTTGATTATGTCCCGCTCATCTTGCACTGCCACATTGACGCTCATCGACGGGGGTCCGGTAAACATGTCCACCTTGAATTTACCACCATTTTCCTCATAGTGGCTAAATACGATTCCCCGTGCGGTTCCCGGGACTGAAAAGAATAGGACCGACGTTCCTCTGCGTGTCGTAAGAGACGACTACAAGGGGCCTTTTGCCACTGCAGCTCTGGTGTTGGCAGTTTGATGTCTTATTCTTATTGCCTTTTCTCAGTGGCTATACTAAGTTGATGTTGCTGGGGATCCTGACAGCCGAATCTTAGCTGTTCGGATATGCAACAAAGCTCTTTGAGCTTCCTCCCCTGTGGCATATCTGGCTATGCCTTTCCAAAGTCCCCTCAGCGATGGCCGCCGCCCCTCTTCGGAGGTAAGGTGTGGGGTGGGACCATTGGGGTTGCTTCCTCCCCCGGTCAATGCTGTTCACCCTGTGTGAATAGCTTTGGCTTGGGTATGCTAGCACCCCGGTGGTATCGGAATGGCCATCTCCTCCCCGGGGCACTCCTCGCCAGCAGTAGGCATTAATTTGATTACTGGGTGTGTCGCTTCGTACTGTCTCGATACGAAGCCTCCTATCCGCTGGACGGAGCCGGGTAAAACAACAACAACAACGATTATATCATGCAAACAAGTCTTCAATTTCCGTGTTCTCATTTCACAATAGCAACGAGAACTCTGTGGAATAGCTTCCGTCAAACTCAGAGGCTTGAACACCTCATCGAGCCAAAATCTTAGTACTCGCGTAAGGGCATTGGTCAATGTCCTCATTAAGAGTTTCTGAAGTTCAATATCATCTTCACAATGGTAGAATGTGACAATATCCTCCATCACATCTATGAGATCAGCTTTGTAACCAATAACATCATTTGCAGAGTAGAAAATCTTGCTAGTAAACAGATTAATAATGAAATGTGAATAATTGAAACAGGAATGATCGTGGTAAATGCCATGTTTATTAAGTCTACAATCCTCAACAAGTATGGTTGTAATAGAAGTGTGATAACCTTATATACAAAAGCTGCACAATAGCAACCAATCACAGACACACATGATGACTCATCATGAACGATATACAGTGACTGTTGAAATTATTTCTTCATCACAAAGGGGACAAAATATAGTTTCCAAGGGTATATAGCATGCAGAACACATGACAAAATGAGATCATGGTAACAAGAGAAGGGATTTTTCTCGTTCAAAACACCTGATGCAGTTCCGTTCACATAATAATTCAAACGATAGAACATTCATTGATAGAACATTTCGATAAATGAATTGAAGGTTTTTCTTTTTTTATCTCCGTTTCAGAAAGTTCCAATTTCATCCTCCTAATTTCACTGTCTTTATAATGTAGCATTGAGAAATCTTCTATCCAACTACGATCCAAATTAGCATTCATGGTATGCTCATCCAGATCCATTAGTCGTTCAACTAAATCACCAGCTTTGATATTTTCATTTAGATATGTAACAGTTTCTATAGCCTTTAGCGAATAACCAAGGTTTCTTGCAACAATCCATGAAATTGGGAAACTAGTCATCAATATTCACATCAACAAACAACTTTCACGTATTCATAACTTAACCTAGTTATGAAAATCAATACAATTGTCGCATTTGAGCAAGCAGTCTCAAAACAAACATTTGTTTAAGTTCCGAAATAGATGTTCGCATCCCTATTCTAATTCACATACTCTAATTCAATTTCGGAACAAGCCGTTCCGATCCCAACACACAAATAAGTGTACCGAATCATTATGTACCGAATCAAGTATGATCTCAATTCGGCTATCAATCGGAACGCGGTTCCTATTTACATGTTCCTATCATGTTCGCATCCATTGGCAATTCGGAACATGTTCTTATCCATGTTCGCATCCATTGGCAATTCGGAACATGTTCCTATCCATGTTCGCATTGGCAATTCGGAACATGTTCCTATCCAGGTACCTATCCACTATCAGTGCGTCCGCAATACTCACTACTGACACTATATTAATATACTCGTATGTTCAGAGTGTAAAAAAACTGCATAATTGCTTCAATAGAAAGTATATGAATGTAGTATAACATCTTTTTTGGAGGATTGTGAAAATCACCACCTCGGGCATCTACGGATATTTCAGAGCCTGAGGACTTAAGGGTTAACAATGTACATGTATTTCTGAGATTAGATGAAATGTCTGTTTTTGTTTCGCCACTCATTTTAAGCGTTGATACTAGAACGCAGGAGATTCTCATGAATTTCTTAGAGATGTCCTTGCTCCCCAATGACTCTGGTTCTTAGTTAGACTTGAGCCTTCTAATTCCAAATCTCTAAACCATGTTCGTATGATGTGACGGTTAAAAGTTTTTCGTGTATCCTAGCAAAATCACTATGCGACATAGAACTGTTTTTCAATGCCATTAATCAAGTTTCCTAATATTTTTAAGCACGGTTAATCAGCACGGTTTTAAGCGTGGTTAATCAGACCGACTTTGACAATTTGGAAAAGGTGATTGACGGCATTTGAGACATTTGACGGCTGGGAGAAGATACAATGTCGACGAATCTGGAATTTCAGTTGTCCAAAAGAAATTCCTGAAGGTTATTGAACTCAAAGGAAAGAAGCAGATAGGGCATGTTGGTGCACTGCAACCGGTGTTTGCATTCCAACAATGATTAATTATTTTTAAAAGAAATACAATATCCTTCAGATGATCATTCATCCAATGCGGTCATGAATTGTACATATGAACTGATAATTGAGCACGTTCACATCTGTTGTAATGTGCTAGCTATTTATGATGACTACCGATACTTCCTCTTCATTCACAGACATTTATTTCCTATAGATGCTTTTTGATGACAATCTGATGGTTCGACGTTAAGGGCAGTTTATACTTCTACGCGCTGCGCTAAGAGTCAGCAATCACGTGATCTGATGCTGCCAAAACATGGGGAATGTTTATGGATACGCGCGGGTGAGCGTTTGTACTTAACGCGTCGTCTACAGTTGTCCGCGTTGCCGCTTGAAAGTGACTACGATTAGAAATGGAAGAAGAAACCGTCGACATTTTGAATTTATATCTGCTACATAAGAAAGTGCAAGAAGAGAAGAAGAAGAAGAGCTCACTACATCAGGCCTCTGAATGCTACAAGGGAGCTGACCGGAGAATTCAGCAGCCTTCTTCGAGACATTTGGAATCTCCAAGATGGTGATGCTCATCACAAGTATTTACGAATGTCTCGCAGCCGCTTCCTGTAAGCGGCTTGAGTCCTCCATCTCCCATGCACCTACCCACCGATATCCCATTGGAGTTGCTGAGCGTTTAGCGCTAACTCTACGAATCTTGGCGATCGGCAGCAGTCAGCAAAGCGTTGCTGAAACCTACAGGATGGGCAAAACAACAGTAGGCAAGATTTTGTACGAAACTTGCCAAGCAATTTGGTCGTAGCTGAAGGATTTCGTTCGATTTCCTGACACCGAGAAGTGGACGGAGATTGCCGACGAATTTGAATCATTTTGGAACTTTCCTCTGTGCTTGGGTGCGATAGACGGAAAGCGCGTCGTCATAAACGCGCCGGCCAATTCAGGCAATGACTTCTACAACTATAAACACACCCATTCCATTGTCCTGATGTGATTCCATTGTCATCCAAGACAGTTAAAGCCATTTTTCAGGCGAGCTTGGACCTTCTCCTTTGTGTCTCCTGATATTACCAGATCGTCGGCAAACAGAAGTTCCAGTGTGTCATTTTCTCCATTCCCTCTGATCGACTTTGATATCTCATCTAACAGCAGGATAAAGAGGTAGGGGCTTAGAGCAGAGCCTTGATATAGACCTACCGAGACGTTGAAGCGGTCAGTATCACCGTGTTTTGATCTTACTGCTATCTTGCTGTCACTATACATGTCTTGTATCAACTGGACGTATGTTTCAGGCACACTTCTTTTCCTGAGAATATAGGGGATGTGCTCCCTCGGTACTGTGTCACACGCCTTCCCCAGGTCGACGAACACCCCTCTAAACTCTTTCTGCTCCATGAGGGCATCCTCTAGCCTCATTCGGAGGGTGAAAGTAGGTTCAGTGGTTGAGACACTCGGCATAAATCCGAACTGGTTTCTATCAATAGTTGTTATATGTCTTAATCTGTCGCAGATGATTCGCTCCAGCAACTTAAGAACATGGCACAATAGATTTATACCTCTGTAATTGCTGCATTCTCTGTGATCCCCCTTTTTCTTGTAAATCGGGACCAGTGTACCATCTCTCCGGTATCTTGGCGGAGGCTAAGATTGAATTAAGCACATTAGCGATCTCATCTATTTTCTTAGCAGCGCGCAAAGCTTCGGTAGGCAAGTCGTCTCTCCCAACAGCCTTGTTATTGGCCATCTTCGATAGCTGATGTTCCACTTCCGCAGGAGTGATTTGGGGGACTGCCACATCGTTTCGAGGTGTCATACCGCAGTTGGCGTGAGGTCTCTCTTCGCTGAGAAGTTTTTCGAAGTAATCGCGCCATCGTTGCCGGTTACTGTCAGGCTCAATACACAAATTTCCTCGATCGTCTCTCACATAGTATCCTTCGATGTTGTCCTTTGTCATTTTGTCCCGGCTTCTCGCGATCTAATACACCAATTTCTCTCCCTCTCGACTTTCAAGCTTATCGTATACGTCGGTTAGGCTTTCAGCCTTCGCTGATGCCACAGCTTTCCTGGCTGCCTTCATTGCTTCCCTGTACACCGCTCTGTTTGCATCCGTATCGTCATTTCTCCATCTCTTGAAAGCTTCCCTCTTTGCCTTCAAAGCACTTTTGACATCTGCATTCCACCACCAAGATTCCTTTTCTCTGCAAGTCCCTCCACGCGTGGTATCACAAGTCACTTTCCCAGCTTCGTTCAAATCTTTGCTCAATTTTTCCCATGATTCCCAATCCTTGTCGACGATCTTCTCGCGAAAACCTTCGCCACATTTTCTTCTTTCAGTTTCCACCATTTCACCTTTTGTAAAACCATCTTTGGCATCTTTGTTGGTATAGCATGCTTTTTCAGGTCCATAACCACTGTGCTGAGTGGCTGCACACCCAACAAGTAAGGCTTTACAGTCGCGCACATGTTTCATTTCATTTGCACTGATGGCAATGTAGTCGACTTGTGTGCTCCTTCCTCCACTGTTGTACGTTATGAGTTGAGGCTCACGCTTCTGGAAACAGGTATTCGCAATGCTCAGATGCATCGCATCTGATAGATGCAAGAAACTTTCACCATCTGCGTTTGGGATGCCAAAGCCATGATTACCATGGGAACTATGACCGCCGCTTTGTTTCCCCACATGACAGTTCATATCTCCTGCTAAGATGATGGTATCACGGTCCAAATCCAAGAACGTGTCCTCGAGGGTTTCGAGAAAGGCCTTCTTTTCACCAATACTTGTGCCCACCTGAGGGGCGTACACTGAGATGATCGTCCACACTTTCTGGGAAGTTTCATCCACAATCTTCACCCACATGATCCTGTCGTTGATCCTTCTAACGTCAATCACTTTAGTCAGTAGATCCTGGTGGATCACCAGACCCACTCCGTTTCTAGCCGTCTCTCCACCACTATAGAAGAGTTTGTACCCATGACCTATCTCTCTAGCCTTATTTCCATTCCACTTTGTCTCCTACAAGCAGGCAACGTCGACGTTCTGGCGAATTGATGCTTCAGCTATCTCATAACTCCTTCCTGTCATGCTCCCGACATTCCATGTCGCTATTCTCCGCCCGTGTTTATTTTCTGCTTGCTTCTTTAGCCGCGGCCGCTGATAATTCCGTGATAGTCCTTGTCCACTTGTCGCATCACTCGGACGAAGGTGAGGCGCGTCGCTTCTAGCGGGGGACGCCTAGCATTATTTGTAATTCTTTGCAACGGACTATTCATTGATGTTTAATTTGGAGCAATGTTTTGCGGCCGGATGCCCTTCCTGACGCCAACCAACTTGTGTTAGGGATTTGGAACCCAAAGACCAATGGGCCTCAAAAGACCTCAGCGAGCCTGATCTGCCCCGGTTTACAGGAGTGTCCTTCTCCGTCCCGTCATCGATGATGTAAAAGCGTGGGATAACTTGGTTGTTTAGTTACTACTGACAATTCATGTAGTATCCAGGGGGCACAACCTGCAAGCGCCACCAAGCAGGTAGTCCGGAAGGGGGTCGGAAACCTGGACCTAGCCGGACTCGTGAACGTACAACCGTATGCCCCCCTTATGTGTAGCATCTATTTCAAACATAATGACAATTTCACGCTTTGAACAAATCCGAAGGAATCTTCACTTCTCAAACAATAACGAGGTAAGCCAGAGCAGGTCAAGAAAGGTTGATTCTTTATACAGTCATTTTAATCGATGCTTCATCGATGCTATGGCACCATTCGGCCACACTACACATAAGAAACAAGCCAATTAAATGGGGCTTTAAAGTATGGATTCGTGCCTGTGCAGAGACAGGCTATATCTATCAGAGTTCTCTGTATGTTGGAAAAGGTGCCCTATGTGATCAGTATCAAGAGGGGGGGGGGGGTTAGGAGGTGTTGCTCTCAGTTTGTCAGAAATAATAGCCCACATGAACTTCATTTTGGCATTTGATAATTTCTTCTCATCTCCACGATTGTTATTGAAGTTGTATGAAGCTGGAATAAGAGCTGTAGCAAACTGTCAAATCCAACAAAAAGGGCCTGCCAAAATTTAAAACGGAATCACAAATGAAAGAGAGTTATGTAATGGGAACAGTATCCGAGTGCGGTAGATTATCTGTCGCTGAATGGAAAGACAAACGTTGTGTCCATGTAATTTCCAATTATCTGTCTCCTCATGCTATGACAGTCAAAAACCGTAGAATAAAAGGTTCAGCAACAAGACAGCAAGTGAAAGTACCTTTGATGGCAAACATGTATAACCTCTACATGGGCGGTGTTGATATCGCTGACTAGAATAAATCATACTACGAAATTGACCACAGGAGTAGCTATAAATATTATTTCCGTCTCTTTGATCAGCTTGAGACAGGAATCGGAAGATCCTGATTCGGAGAAAAAAAGTTCTGACCCCCCCCCCCCTGGGATCGAACTTCGTCAAAAGTGATCTTTTGACCAAAGTTGCTCAGAAACATGTGAAACAAACTTCTACCAAAGTTCGAGGTTGAAATTCGCACAATAAGTTTTTCGAAAATTTTCTTCACTATGGGCCTCGACACTGGATTTTTTCCTGAAAATGTTGAATTGTAGCCGACTTTGGTGACGACTATCTCAGGAATGAAAGTGAATGAAGAGCTCCGGTTTCTTTTAGGGGAAAGACCGCACTTTGTTCTCGAGGATCCTACCTTTTCAGATCTGTGGAAGGTTTCTTTTCCAAATGAGAGCTTGTTTAAAATCGAATTTTCCGGTATTTTCCAAGATTTTAGACAGTTTGAAAAAACGACAGAGTTTTTTCAACTCGACCTCTGGTGATCGGAGAAAGTTGAGTGATGGCTTAAATGAAATGTGAGTGAGAAAATGTGACTGTCAAAATTTGAAGTCAATCGGAGCTCTAGAATAGGAGATAGAAGTGTTTAAAGTTTTGGATGATTGAGATTACGTCATCAGCTGATCGCCACATACTATATAAGCTGGGAAACGAATGAGAAATTCCATTAAGACGAGAGATTGTCAGAGGTAAGTCGTCTCTCCGGAGCTCTGATGATAGCATCGGAAATTCCAAAATCATCGACTTAGAAAATTTCATTGCTGATATCAGCTAAGGTGCCAGACTTATAGGTTAGGCAGTATATGGCTTGTGATCCAATACTAAGTAGGTCCAATACTTATAAACGGTATATCTTCGGTTCTAGTGCACCGATTGAATTGATTCAAAAAGGGTCGATAGCTATTGATCAGACCTATATTTACAGACTACTCATAAAATTTCATAAGTAGTTCTAAATGCTGAAAAATTTAGATTTGCTATTTTTTGATGTTTTATAAGATTTTCAAACCTTCTGATTTCAATAAAGACCTTTATAAAGTTGTCAGAGGCGAGCTTCGGCTCGAGACTTGTTTCCTGATGTAAATAACTCCACCGGTTTTCATATCAAAATCGGGGTCCGAATACCAACACAGTGATATGACGCACGCTCTGTCCGCGGGAGGTTGGATTTGAGGACCGAGGCCTTGGAGTCGGGATAAGATCCCCTCTGAGGAATGGCTGTAACGGATTCATCAGCTAAACTTGTCTATCCTCATTGACATATGAGTTGGACTTTAAAAATGATGGACAATGGATGTTTTCACACCTAAACGCTTGATATCAAGTCGCTGTGGCTTCTGCTGTCAGGCCTTTGTGAAATCTCGTCTAGCCTCAGTAACTCAGGGTTGGCAACGTCTATCGTTTGTCATTGTAACTTGGTAAAAATGAGAGGGTTACTGCAGGCATTGACGTCAAAACTTTTCGCGTCATAGGGTGACCAGTCTTTGTGTTGGGAGTTACTTACTGAAAGCACGGTTATTGCCGATGCCCATATTTGGTAAAACCGCTGTTGTCATGTCAAACGCATGGCCAAATAAGAAAGGTCTGAATCATGGCTTTGCGCTAACTGGGTATATAAACCGCGTCTTTTCTCTAGTCTTCACTCCTGTTTCAAGTTGCAAGACGAACGGTGAGTGCTCTGATAGCGTTTGCTATCAAACGCTACAAGTTAGGTCTCTCGAATTTTAGATGAAAGTTATTCCTTTGAGATGATTGTTATTTTCTCAATCTCACAACTACTTTATCTCCTTGCAGATGACCGACATCACCATTTTCAAGACAAGCCAGTGTAGTTGTGGCAAAATCTTGCGCTCACATAATATACATGCGCATAGAGAGAAATTTTTAGTGATGACAATCACCACTTAGGCAAGGTGTTTATTATTTGCTATCGCTGTCGCATGATAAAAACCAGCGAGAAGAACAGAGAGTTGCTGATGGAGCATAAGGCATGCGTAAATGATAATGAAGTTGATGAACATGTATTCGCCATGTTTGTAAATGCAAAGACCTCTGAGTATGTTTCCATCAACAGCAATGCTCACAAAGATTTGCTTTTGAGTGGCGACAAGGAGGCTGATGAAGCGCCAAGGGCTGCGGAAAACCTACTGAAGGTAGCGAATGAAAACAAAGAAAATGAAAAGAATAGGAAGGAGATGGGGATTGGAAAGGAGGTGTGTGAAAGAGATGAACAGGTTGAAGGGCAATTGATGGTAAACAGTGATGAGGAAAAACATGTAAAAGAAGTAGAGCAGCTTAAGGCTGATTTAGCCATGACATCAGATGAGGATGAGGATCATTGCATAGATTTAGATGCCACTCGAAAGCGGAGAGCTCCTTTGACATCAACCAACAAGCGAATCATAACAACCTGCAGTTAACTGAAACAGCGTCGTTTAAGTAAAAGTGAGGCCTTTCATCCTTCGAAGGATAGGGCCCTTGAAGAAGCGAAGGGGCAGGCGGCATTATATAAGGCTATGTTTGAAGATAGTGAGAAACAGAATAAATCACTACGGGATGAGATGGAACAGCTGTCTCGAACTAGAGAACTAAACATCACCTTGCAGAAAAGCATTGAAAAAGTTACGTGATAGAAAGATCAAGCGATTGAGGGGAGAAGGATAAAAAAGAGGTTGAGAGGTTGCAGAAAGAGTTGCATCTGGTCATGGAGGATAGAAAGGCGAAGAAAGAGGAAATTAGGAATTCAAAAATTGAGAGTCAAAAGTTGAGAGGGGAGAAGACCATGAAGCATGGGCGGTATACTTACGAGCTACATGTGCCTACTCGCTCACCTACTCACATTCAAGCGCCAATTTTGTTTGAGTGCAATCCATCTGCACCTATACGCTGTTATGAGAATCCGAGTAGGGGAATTTCATGTAATCACATTGTAAAAAGTCAAGGTCCAATAGATGAGATCATAGTCAGAGGCAAGCACGAAATAGGTAAGTTATAGGAAATCAAATAACATTATGTTCTCTAATCTAATGAATTTTCTTTTTATTTCAGTTGATATCCCCGACTTGTCAGGAAGCAATCAGCAGTCCCGAGAACGCCACAAGCGGCTCTTTTAGGAGCCACATGGAGCAAAAAGTGATAGTACCTCCTCGTGGTTTGCTCGGGACAGACTTCGGTCTGACTGAATCTATCACACAAATATAAAAAATATAATCATAAAGTTGTATCTGTTATCAGACAACTTTAACGTTGCATGGCACGGGGAACTTCGGTATGATACTTCCTGCTGACGGGCGTTCTTTCGAGACAGCGTTGAAACCCGTAGTGAGGAGTGTAGCACGGGGCAGAGATTTCATTAATCCGACTCTCCAACGGTCGTTGTGGTCTTATTCCTCAAAGTAGCACTCTAAACGTCATGGGCGACATTTAGCTATCTGTCATAGGTTTCCTTATAATGCTATCAGGTTATTAGGTTATTATGCTATCAGGTTGAATAGTCTCTTGCTATCAAGAGATTCACTTCTACTCATAAAACATATCATCGCTGTAATACCTCCTTTGCTCGAGCGTTCCCTCGGGACGGCGGGTACTGCCGTAGAGGGATTGCGTTGCACGGGTTGTTCGTCGTTTGTTAGACCGAAACCTCTGAGCCGTTGCTCATGTTGGGCGTTCGACTTCATACTCAACGTGACGCTTTCTCTTGCCAGGTCAGAATACTTCAGCCATTTGACAAAGGTTAGTCTTTATGATATGGAGTAGAGGGAAATGTAATTCATTAGATGTAACTTCAATGATTGTTCCCATGATAAACGTTGACTAGGCAAATGAAACGATTCTCATCTTTCATTTTCAGTGATTGAAGTTTTACAATTATCAACTGACTATCCGAACAATAATGGAGTTTACGAAAATTGAGAATTACCGCATTGCTGCCGAGATGGCGAAGGCCACCATCGAGCAATGTTGTAAGTGTGTTGTATTTGTGTCAAGGTTGACTCACTCTATTACCAACATCATAAGGGTAGACATCCCAATTAAAATCAAGACCCCTCCCTTATTTTATTCATGTTTAAACAGAATCCAAATTTTAACTCTGCTCATCTTTGCTCTCATTCATTTTCAGTGCATGAATGTATTCGCAATGGGGAACCCGTCCCCCAAGGAGTAATCGGGGAAGTGTATGAGCGACTTGGCAGGTGTAAGTATCTTTGATATCTCATGTCTAGGTTGTTTCAGATCCTCTGTATCATCCTTGTCTCAATCTCTAATCTCTTTTTCCTATCTACAGACTTGGCCAAGATGAAGAAGTGGGAGGAAGCCGCGAGGCGGAAATACCGCGAGGAATTTGCGGCCCTACCTTCCCATCCTTCAACCTCCGCTCAAGGTCCGACTCCTTTCTCGGGCATCGTCATCGCCCCAACTCTACCGCCTGCTCCGCTACCTGCACCAGTCTTGTTTGGAAAGTTCCAAGCAGAGTCTAGCACAAACTGCATTGGAAGAACGACTGATTTCAAAAACCGGCCTTTCTGGGTGTTGCGTCCTCGAATCAAAGATCGAGACCAATGTTTGTGTATCAAGCGCTCAAATTTGCAGGTAAGCTGAAACCATCACTTTTCTTACAATATTTTCGGTGAACATGATAACAAATCAGGCTTCATCATCTACAATCAGTAAATAGTAATGACAGAGACAATGGTAGATCTACATGTACTCAATTTTCTCACTATATTTCATTCTCTTATAGTTCCTATATTTCAAATTTTTGAATTATAGCCTATTTTTACAATGCCTAGGTTGTTGAAAATCAACAAAATATTGATAACTTCATTATAATAACAACCTACGTACAAATTATAGCAAGGTGTTCATAAGCAAATTAGATAGGCATACATAGGCACATTTAGTCTACATGTATACTGAACAAGAATTTGATCCCATACAATGCTATATTTTCTGATAGCTGTAATAGTAAAGCCGTAATATTTCTCATTCTATAACATCTATTACTAAATGTCATTGCACGAAATTTGTATTATTGATACTGACCTTTTATATTGAAACTAACTAATTTAGAATATATTTATCAGCTCATGGCTGACGCACTTTTCATGAACAACATCATTAATTCCCGGGATGTGTCGACCTTACTGGCAAACATACTTTGCTCAATCGACGACATCAAATACTGTGAAGGCAGATGTGAAACTTGTAAATCGTCACCAGCAATAGATGGATCGATGATAAAATCAACAATTTTGAAATATTTTTGTTGGGATAAGATCATTGATGAAAACAATTATTCAACAACCAAATGCATTTCGGCAAGACATATTTATTTCTCTGCTTAAATTTCTCTATTTCTATAAGCACGCATTGACTACATCATGCATACATGCACATTATCTTTTGCAGGGAAATTTACGTACATGAACGGACGACAACGCTTTCATATATGTAGGGCCCATTTATACTTACAGCTGTGGAGTGGATATGTTAGATATATTTATGTTACTTTTGATTATGCAATATTGATAAGCATTTTTTTGCTTGTCACTTTTGGGTTGACAAGTAAAGTAAGATGTCATTTCTAAATCTGATGATAAACGTAATGCGTATGGTAACTGGAAATCAGAAGTAGCAACGGAAAGGATATACATAATTGAGAAGTAACAAGTCAAGTGCAGCGTATAACTTTGCCAATTTATGTGAAGATTTGAATGATGATAATAGTTGTAATTACAATAATTACTGAGGTATAAACGCTAATGTGCAGCATCCAAAAAAGTATACGATATTCCTGTAGAATGATGGTAGTAAACAATTACCAAACTTTCTATCATTGAAAAGAACTTTAGAATTGGACTATTAGCCAACCATGTTGTTGCAGAAAGTGGAGAGTGTTGTCGGCCTTGCTCAGCGTTTTGAGAAAGACCTGAGAGCACATGCGCTACATGAGTATAAAATCAGGCGCCAATTCAGAGAGATACGAAGCTCAAAAGAAAACCTGAAGAAGGACGAGATTTTGCTACATATTGACTTCTCCGAAAACTATTCTTGCAAACGGAGCGAGGAGGTACAAGCTGCTCATTTCGGCAGCTTTCACCAGGGTGTTTACTATATGACCGGATCCCCTGCAAATGTAATTGTAACAGTCTCGCCAATATTGTAGCTGGGATTCAAAGTCATGGTAGTTCATACCCATGCCTATGGCGCGAATGCCCTGAGTTAGATTTCTCTTCCGAAAGAGAAAAGCAGTAGGCCTACCCTATGCGGACAATTGGTGATGTGAAAGAAAAAGCTATCGAATTTCAATCCACTCCGAATGCAAATGCAAAATCTTTTAAAAGTTGTATCAAAGAACCACTTATCAATGCGTGTGACAACGGTATATTTTTGCGGCATATACCACCACCTCAGCTACATTTGCTTTTGAGGATAACGAATAAATTATATAAATAAATGGAGAAGTATGAAAAAGGTAAGTCGATTACAAATCAATGGATACAAAGACTCGGAATAATCCGTCCTCAGCTCCATACCGGAGAATTCAATGGCAATATGTGCAAAAAATTACTAACAAACCTTGACGTACTTTACCCAATTATGAAGAAAGAAAATGCCGATGAACTGGTTTGCTTGATCACAGCGCTTACCTGTTTGAATAATGTACGAACAACACGCTTTGGAATGGATCTCATGCCTGATTTTGAGGTTCAAATCAAACAATTCCGTGAGAAGTATCTTCCTTTGAAAATTAGTGCAACCCCTGCTGCCCATGTATTATTTGCCATCCAATTTTGTATATAATGTCATATTTACTATTTTCTGTATTTAATGTCATATTATATTGTATATAATGTCATCCAATTTTGCAGATTCTCCAAATCAAGTTTGGGCAGGTATTCTGAACAGGCATTCGGAAGTGTGCATCGCGACTTCAGTGACCTGTGGCAGTCCACACGAAAAGTTGACACTTGTCACAAAAATTTCAGCATGAATTTGTTCAAAACTGTTCTTCGCTATAATGGGCGTCATCTGGGGTTGCAAATAATTTTTTCATAGAATCATAGTCTTATATTTATATTGTAGCATGTGATGTTCGTTGGCTTTATAATATTCGTTTAATGTATAATATGGCATTGCTATGATTACACCATGGATTAAGTTATTTGATAACAAACAGTTCTATGCTCAATAAAGTAAAAATGACAGTTGCTCATTTTTGTACTATAAGTAGTATATCAACCTAATGCATCAGTACCACGGTGAGTCGGAACGTGCGGGTTTAACTTGAAAATTTCCCATAAGGTTTCTTAACGGTTTTGGGATAATTCGATGGTGCTGAGTTCAAATCTGACATCGAAAAAATCTTTCAACGACGATTTTTTTGCTATATGCAAAAAACAAAATGGCGGCCGTCAAAAACGAAACCGATTAATTATTTGCAGCTAGAAAATTTACCATGTGGTTTCTCAACGGTTTTGAGGTAATTCGATAGTGCTGAGTTCAAATCTGGCATCAGAAAGAACTTTCATCGACGTCCTTTCTTTCTATGTTCCTATTGCTACATGCATTTAATTACAAAAAATATACAAAAATAATTAAATTAATTAATTACAAAAACATAATTCAAATCTTCATTTTCTTGATTGACTTCGATAGCACTGATATAGATTAATTCTTATCTTTCTATTTACCTCTATGTATTAGATGACAATAGATAGAGATCAGGATAAAGGAAGATATCTATGTTCTTCTGAATCAACGCGTCATCTGATCTTCAACAATCAAAATAGCGGGCGCGTGATTTCATTGAATCAATTGCTATGTGCCTGCTGCAGGCCTGTGTCGTATATATCTATCTGCATCATGATGATATCATTCATTGAAGAAATCTATCGTGACGAGAATGCCGAATAAGTTTCGTACTCACGAAGAAAACCATTGAAAACCATTTGTGCGATCTGCTGGAGCAAGGCCTTAGAAACATTTCTTCGTCGATTGAACAATTGATCTTAGACTATGTGTTTTGTGACTTTGACCGAGAAGGTGGAACATTCCCTACGGTTATTTGTGATTCATGTAGAAAGAACTTGACGCAACTAGGAACTGGAGACTCATCGATCGAAATTGTAGTGCAAAATCGTGATACACTGTCAATCGCAAATTACAGAACACGTCAAAGCCAGGAGAAACCGTGCAAATGTACCTTTTGTCATATTTCTCGGGGAACGATCAATCCTCCCCCACCAACCAAAAGATCGCCAGGAAGACCTGTGATGAATCTGAACAACAATACAAAAACAGGAGTGAAAGTCTGCACAAGGTGTTTCGGTGAGATTGGAAGAGACAAGCCACATGACTGTTCTGTAAGAAGAAAATATGAAAATGTCAATAACATGTTGCTCAAATCATCAGCGGAAGACCCAGAAAGATTTTCTGCAACAGTGATTGCCAACAAACTTAACAAGCATCGTCAAGGGTCCATTAAATTGTTGACTGCTCATTCCGATGCAATGGACATTGACTCTACGGATGGCCCAACATCTCCGATCAGCAACGAAACGTCGAAATTGTGTTGAAAGTAATGCAAAACAAAAGCTTAGCGAGAAAGATCACGTATTCGATAAAACCTTTGAAGTTCGAACAATTGAATTCAGTAGCAGCGACAGCATGCATCCACGGCAATCTCGACCTGTAGTGTTTTGCAATGATAATGAAAAATTTATTGTAGACGTTTGCAATGCAAAGGACATTGACCTTGATGATGTGATCGTCAAGATCGGAATCGATTCTGGTGGCAATTTTTTGAAATTTTGCTTGTCCATGTTGCCCCGACCAGATCATCTATCAAAGTGTTCTGGTGTCAAAGGTATCTTCATCGTCGCAATTGTGCCTGAAATCGATGAATTGTACGCAAACTTGAAATATATTTGGATTATGCTTGGTCTGCATACTGTGAACATTCATTTTTGCATCGCAGCTGATCTTAAAATCTGCAATCTCATTCTTGGACTAATGAGTCATAGCTGTCTGCATCCTTGTTCTTGGTGTAACGTTTCAAAAGATAACCTTGAAAGTGTTGGAGAAAGACGAACTTTCAACTCTTTGATGGACTCATTTTGGCAATACATGGCATCTGGTGAAAGCAAGCAGAATGCAAAAGCATTCGGCAACGTTATTCATCCACCGCTTGTTGCAAAAACTGAAAGTTCCGATTCAGAATACATCATCGATCGACTGCCTCCACCAGAACTACATCTGTTGATTGGTTCTGTATCAACTCTGTACAAACGCATGGAAGACCGTTTTCCTGAGGCAGCACAGAAGTGGTTAACTGATTGTCATGTCAACCCCTGTTGCTATCACGGCGGCCGTTCCTTTACAGGTAACGACTCGCGGTTACTTCTTAGGAAAGTTGATATTTTGGCAGCCAACTGTCTACTTGGATGTCTTCCGTTTGTTAAAGCATTTCGGAGTTTGAATAGTGTCGTGGCCAACTGTTTCTCTCTCACGCTCGAGGAGAATTTTCAGGACAAAATCCGTGAGTTCCGTGACGACTACCTCGCTCTCGGCATTACGGCGACACCTAAGATTCACGCAATTTTTCACCAAGTGAGAGAATTTTGCCTCTCAAAACATGAAGGACTGGGAAAGTACTGCGAACAAAGCTCAGAATCCGTTCACAGGAACTTCAACGATTTCTGGCAAAATTACAAAATGAAAGACTGTGACAAATTAAATTACAGAAAGACTTCTGAGCCGTTTTGGCTTGCAATGGACGTCACATATAATTTTGATTGAAATTTGTTTTTCTCAGATAAACATGTTGTTGGAAAAATAACTTTGTTTTCATCGAATAATAGAAAGGTTTTGAAAGCATAAATATGAGTAT
Source organism: Prostheceraeus crozeri (assembly GCA_907163375.1). NCBI lineage: Eukaryota > Metazoa > Platyhelminthes > Polycladida > Euryleptidae > Prostheceraeus > Prostheceraeus crozeri. The sequence goes on from CAJQUW010005698.1 coordinate 68,982, forward strand.
AAAACGAATGTCTTAATGAATAAATTCGAAATCAATGTGTAAAATAGAATTGCACTTAATACCTCTAACGGACAGATTATCTCATGATTTGAATATTTGATCAGCGATTATCAAGTGCGGCAAATTTTTTGTAATTAAATGCATGTAGCAATAGGAACATAGCAAGAAAAGACGTCGATGAAAGTTCTTTCTGGTGCCAGATTTGAACTCAGCACTATCGAATTACCTCAAAACCGTTGAGAAACCACATGGTAAATTTTCTAGCTGCAAATAATTAATCGGTTTCGTTTTTGACGGCCGCCATTTTGTTTTTTGCATATAGCAAAAAAATCGTCGTTGAAAGATTTTTTCGATGTCAGATTTGAACTCAGCATCATCGAATTATCCCAAAACTGTTGAGAAATCACATAGGAATTTATCTAGCTACGAAAAATTGATCGGTTTCGTTTTCGACGGCCACCATTTTGCTTTTTTGCACATAGCAAAAAAAGACGTTGAAAGATTTTTTTGATGTCAGATTTGAACTCAGCACCATCGAATTACCCCAAAACCGTTGAGAAACCTTATGGGAAATTTTCAAGTTAAACCCGCACGTTCCGACTCACCGTGGTACAGTTTGCAATATCACAGCCTAATATTGTTAACAATTATTTCATAATACATCATACATCTATTTCTATCGTTATTCGATATATTCAACATTGAGAAACGTTATCTTTTTTGGTTAACTTACTTTAGAGGATGATTATACAAAATTCGAAATTCAAATTGGTAAAAAAAACAAAAAATGACGTCATACCAAAAATGAGCTCGATTATTTTTTTTTATTATGACCCTTAGGAGGTGAATTATCAATGAAACATCTCGTCTAGGGGGGGCCGCATTTTTTTGTTCCTTAACCCTCATTCCCGTCGGCCGTGCGTGGTAATGCTATTTCAACTTTCATTCAATAGCTCTATCTACAAGTGTCGGAATGACTCACGAAATACGCCTCGAGGCGTCCGTACAAGTTTCATCGGTTTTTCCTTCAACTTCCGCGACTATTTCAGCAAAATATAATAAAATGAAGATTGCATCTCTCATTTTTGCAGGAAATCAAATGAGAATCAAGGTGTTATCGACACCAAGAATAGAAATGTTCAATATCTTAAGAATGAACGTCGAATTCTCAAAATATGTATTGAAATCATTCAATCCAAGTATCAAACACGGACCAACAGTTTGATCATGAAGCATGAATGTGTTCGATAGTACACCTGCGAACGCAAAGCAATGTTGAATGAATAATACATTACACCAATCGATCTGTAATTACCAAACAACAAACTTTTATCGGACAAATTTTCGTTTATCCGTCGACATCTATGCATAAATGGAAATACAATCTCTTTTGCTGCAAAACGGATGAAAAAATATGTCAAATATAGTACGCTTCATTTTCATTGAACAGCTTGTCACCTTCCTCTTTAATCAGTAGCTGGTATCTCTTTCAGGTTCGCCAAAGTGTATCTTGATTTCAAGGATAATCTTTAGATTGTAGATAGTGCCACAATGTGTAGATAGTGTAGATATCCACAATAGTGTTGATGGCTGCCACTGAAAAAGTACATCAGTTGATTTTGGGGATCCATCCTTACTAGTGGAATGAGCCTCAGCGCATGATTTACTTTTCACTGATGATCACATAATCACAGAGGTCGGAAATCAGTGTCATCGCAGTTATAAAGATGGTAAAGATAACCGTCAACCAGAAATCCTGACCATTATGATAACGCTTATTTCATTTAATGGATAATCAAGCTGCACGTATAATGCAGGGTGAGTCAGAAGTAACCGAGCAGTCAATGCATTCGCAATGTATAACCCTGAATCCAAAGTAAACTGGAACCAGATGGTTTCTCGATGTCAGTTAATGCTCCACGTTGTCAGCCTATTGACATGGATCTTTGGGTCGGTTTATTGATGGAATGTTTCTCTCAACTAAGTCAAAACATTTCAACACATCTCACCGATGTCACGATTCTTTTTTCTGTTTGTCAGATATATCGTGTCGAAAATGGCTGAGACAAACAGCCACAGATTGGATATTGAAGAACGCATATTTATGATAATATATATCATAATACATGCAGCCAATTCCAAGAGAAATTCGATCGATCTGATAAAAGAGTCTTCACCGCTAATCTTATTGATCGCATTGAATTAGCAGTTTCATGCGATGATCTTCCAAGATCAGGCAGACCTATGTCCGCTTGGAAAGAGCAGCGCTGTGATCTGAATGCCATGTTCTCAGAAAAGATCATTTGGAGTTGTGAGACAACTTTCAAGTTGAACGAGCAAATCAACCGTCACAATCCGGGTTACTGGAGATGTCAGCATTCTCATCAAATTGTTGAGAAAGAAGTTAACGCTGCTTATTGTTACAGTTTGGGTTGGAATCTGCACTTCAAGTCTGAGAGTTACCCTTCATTTTTAAGGAACATTGACTGAATACTTTTATAGGACAATGGTCAGCAACGATTATCTGTCAAGTGTGATGCAATAGCCACATATCGAAGAGATGTGGTTTCAACAAGATCCACACATTACACCAGCACTGCGCGTGGCAACTTTCTAAGCGGATGGATTGGTCGCCATGGCCCTGTTGAGCATCCTCCTCGTTCCCTGATCTCACACCACCCCACTATTCCTTTGTACTGTTTAGAAGAAGTAGGTTTATGCTGAAGACCCGAAGACAATTCAGCAACTCATTGCAAGTGTAGTGAATTCCTGTTCAATGATCTATCACTACTTGTGTAGACGACTGCGCTACTATGTTATTCAAACAACATCCAGGTGATTCGACGAATGTGATCAGCTCTTAGAACATTTACTCTGGATGAAACATTTAAACTTGGTTTGACTTGAAATCAATTTTATTAGGACTTTAGAAATTTTGACAGCTTGGTTACTTTTAACTCACCTTGTGTTAAAAGATTCGCTGAAAAGAGTCCATCATTAACCTCAACTTCTACTTTTCAAGACGCTCGCTTTATTTTCGAATAATTATAATCATCAACTCTAACTCAATACTGCTCCAGCGATGGAAACAGCAATTTTGTCTCAAAAACCAAGAAATTGAGGTAAACAGGGCTCGACAGGCCGGTTTGAAGAAGAAACCCGGTTAAAAGAAGTAGATTTGAGTTATTATCTACCTAAATCAAGATGACAATTTTCTCTTTATTACCACTATGAATTTGCTTCATAGCCTGCCTGCCCTGAGGATCTGACTACCACATGCGCTGTTTGTAGGCTTACCCCTCAGCTGAAGTTGGCGTTCTCATTCAGTTTCTACATTCATCCTTTGCGTACAGATATTGATGCGCATTGCCACAAGTTATTGATCATGGTAACTTTTTGTACTAAGAAGACATTCACCGATGGACATTTGTCTGGTCTTGTAGCTTCTCAGTCTGTAGTCTACAATGAACCACTTCCATGGATTCCACGCGTTCATTTGTAGCGCATTTCAATTGCATTAACAATGACGTTTCTCAAATACTGTGTTGTGGACTGATACTGCAAAATTTAGCTGCTTTGTGTGAATAACATAAAAATGATAAGTTGGCAATATTAGTGACAACTGCTCATGCATATCCCGCTTTCACAGATGATTTCAAATGTCCTTTATCTTTTGCTTTCAATTCAACATTGCTTGGTTAGAAAGTGCACGACGATCATCATGTCATGCCCCTGACGACTGAAGTCACAAAACGAAGATGCGATACAAAATCTTTCTTTTGTATTCCAGCTGTTCTCGGATGTTGGCCTACAAGAAGCACACAATGCATAATAGTAATACATATGAAATACACTCTATAATGTAGAGTTTCCATGACAATTATTGACTTTCATTATGAATGCTTAATAAAGATAATGTACCTTCCATGCTACAAATCATCAAGAGCAGAACTATATAGAATCGATTTTATAAGAGCTTCGTTCTCTTTAGACAAACAATTGGTAGCCATCATGAGATATAGCATTTTCTCATGCTTCTACCCATATGGACAAAAAAATGCGTATATCTATAAAACAGATTTATCAAAAGTTGCGACCTCTAAATCCTCACATGTTCTAACACTAGAAGTCTCATGGTGTCAAACTTGATGCTGGATGTAAAGCGATGAAATCCACCTATCTTACATGGCAGCCTCACACTCTGCTGTACGACCAGATCTGTGTTCTGTGACTGTGTCCGCTGACGGTCGCTCATTTGCTTGCAACATCTTCAAAGTACGCCCCGGTCCTTGTAACGGATGTGCTTTTGATGCTTGGAAACTATTCACAGACCACCCAATTACCAAATGTACAACTGAAGAAGCAAGAATAGCGACACTGATTTTGAATTTTCCTATGAAGACCTGGTAGTATTTATATCAGCACAGTATGCTCGAGGGATTTATAGGAAAAGGTTAACAGTAAAATTCTTACGAAGCAAAGACTGCGGTCCGAAAATTTTCAGAGAGAAAATGTCCAGAAATAGATATCAAAGGACGCGAAGTACACGAGTAACCTTACGCTTGTTCCTAATCTTTCAGAAGCGCTGCGTGGACGCATATGCACCTGAATTTAATTTGACGATAGACGAGCAATTGCTACCATTGAAAAGTAGATGTAAACTCATGCTATACAAGCCAGATAACCTTCAAGAGATACAATCCAGATAAACTTTCATGCCAAACAAGTATGATTCATTTGGGTTGAAATTCTGACTCCTTCTTGGAAGTCCAATCAAAATATGCATGCAATATTCTCACTTGGCGCAGATGAATGAGTGCAAAGGAAAGTCTTTATCGGAAGATGTTGCCATGCACCTTTGTGAAAATATCATTGGTCAAGGATATAAAATCTGCTGTTTCACGTCGTTAACGGCTGTAAAGTCTCTTACCTCTGTAAAAACATCGATTGTGGGTACCATTCGACAATACAAGCGAGAACTTCCAAAAACTATGGCAACATCATTAAAAGAACTCTATAAGTCGAAGTTCTTTTGGCAGGATGAATCCAATACCCTTTTCGTAAACTATCAATGCAAGAAAAATCAAAATGTTTGCCTCATTAGCACGATGCATTGGGCTTTTGACAGTACTCAAAAGAGAACACTAGACATCACTAGACATAATTTCCTTCTACAATGAGAATAAAACAGGCGTGGCCACTCGCAGTATGGTCGAACATGTTACACATTGCTGCCATCAATTCTTGGATCATTTACAAAAAGAAAACCAAATCGATGATATCCAGAAGGACTTTTGTCATGATGTTGAATGATGAAAGGATGGGCCATAAATTAGGCAGCTCAAATCCACACTCTTTGTTGCCATTTGCACTTCAGATGCTTCCACACAAACGCAGAAAGTGTCACCTTCAAGGTGGTCGGAATAATTCCGTCTCTGTGTGTAATTATTGCGTAAAAGTAACTTGTTGGAAGTGCAGCAGTGGAGCCTCATTACACGTTGTACTTGTACAATGCTTGTCTTGCGATGAACATAATTGATCCTAGAGTAAATAAGGGACATGTTATTCCAATAGTTGTCTCGGAGGACATCCCAAGGGTCGATGTAACCCAAAGCAAAAAAGAAGACCACCAAGGTTCTTTGCGAGCGCTTTCAACAGACGCCGTCTGCCATCCTCAAGCAACTGACTTTATTTCATCATGCAGAAGCAATGCAGTCAACAGATGATCAGATCTCACTAAACACAAAATTTATTATCAGAACAGAATAAGATACAAGAAGATACTACTCACTCTAAAGTTAAAAGTAGGATGCTAAAAGTGCTGAAACCGACATTAAGACAAAATTAACAAGCTACACGACATTATCGTAAAATCTACCCAAATCAATCTTAGTTTTATTCGAAGACTGAAGTTTACTTGTCCACAAAGATTCCTTAACAATTCTCTTCTTCCAGACAGGCTCCCTATCGACTATGGTCAACGAATCAACATCAATTCGATGGCCAGTGTCCAGTACATGCTTGGCCACTCTGACCTGTCCGCGTCCAACTCACGAATGTTGCGAATATGTTCTGCCTTCCTCTTGTCGATCGGTCTAGATGATTCCCCAACGTATGAGAAGGAACAGTCTTGGAAGCCACACTTAATATGGTAGACGCAACCCAAACAAAGTGCTGGTGAAGGACGCTTTCTAACCAGAAAATCTCGTAATGTAGATACCGGTTTGAGTGCAATGTTGACATTAAACGCAGCCAACTTAGATTTGATAACGTCACTTATACCAGGCACAAACGGAATGGAACCAGTAATCTGTCTTCGCTCAGCACTCCTGCTCGTGTCACCATCCAGTGAACGTAATTGCTGCTCAATTTCTCTAGTTCGGTAGCCGTTCGCCAAAAGTGTGTTCCTTAAATTCCCAAGTTCTTCACCGATTGTCGACTCCGAACAAAGACGAGAAGCACGTAATCCAAGTGATTTGACAAAACCACCGAATACATTGCGAGGATGACATGAGGATCGATTGAGGTACAAGTTTGAATGCGTAGGTTTCCTATATACCGAGAAAACCGGAGAACAACCGTTTCTGTCAATCAGCATGTCCAAAAAGGGGATCTTTCCATCCATTTCAAGCTCCATGTTGAAACGAATAGAAACCACTCGTGAATTCAGAAGTATCAAGTCTACCATATCAAGTGTGGCTTCCAAGACTGTTCCTTCTCATACGTTGGGGAATCATCTAGACCGATCGACAAGAGGAAGGCAGAACATATTCGCAAACATTCGTGAGTTGGACGCGGACAGGTCAGAGTTGGCAAAGCATGTACTGGACACTGGTCATCGAATTGATGTTGATTCGTTGACCATAGTCGATAGGGAGCCTGTCTGGAAGAAGAGAATTGTTAAGGAATCTTTGTGGACAAGTAAACTTCAGTCTTCGAATAAAACTAAGATTGATTTGGGTAGATTTTACGATAATGTCGTGTAGCTTGTTAATTTTGTCTTAATGTCGGTTTCAGCACTTTTAGCATCCTACTTTTGACTTTTAGAGTGAGTAGCATCTTCTTGTATCTTATTCTGTTCTGATAATTAATTTTATGTTTAGTGAGATCTGATCATCTGCAAAGAGGTTTGATAGTTTATTATTAGTTAGTCTAGAGAGCCGACAAGCGTGTGAATCAGTTAGGCTACAGTCACACTGTCGCGCTCGATCGTCTGCAACAGAGGCCCGAGGGCCCCCGATCATACCCCAATAATAGCGCCGATTAACCCCGATATTTTCATCGCCATGAACTAAAAAAAGTGTGAAAATTATGACGATGGAGCACGATACGTCCCGTTAAAGGCACGATACGCCCCGATCGTTCCCGACCGCGCGCGGGACGCGCTCAACTCAACGGCCCGCATCGCGTCAGCGCCACCACGATGGCACCCCCGACTCACCGCGATGCGCCGCGATGGGCCTCGATAAAGGCGCGATGAAACCACGGTGCGTCCCAACGCGCCCCGGTGAACCCCGACTCACCGCGATGCCATCACCGCAATGAAGGAGGGAAATATGACGAAAATGAAGTACTTCCTATTTTTAGAAACTGACGTGATAATGCAGACATGAAATTTTATTCATACCGAGTGCTCGTCACAACGCAAGCTTTTAGCGCCAGACTAATCATTTGATTGGATATGCTTGCAGAGAAACTACACTGAAACGTCAATCGAATCGCGTTTTGAATGAAGAGTGACTAGTGAGTCATCAGTCTCATCACTCACCGACAAGACTTCGAAGCAGCAACACCTGTCCAAGACTCCGAGACCACACAACTCATCATGGCCAAGACCAAGAAGATTGGCAAGCATCAAGGCAGCGAGCAGGGCAAGCACCAAGCACCGCCTGTCCTCCTGCCATCACGACCGCCGACAAGGGAAGAGGAGGAGGAAGCAGCGGAAGGAGACCACAACGGCGGCGACGAATTCGCAGAGGGACCACGAGATGCAGCAGCAGAAGCGCCACCATCATCACCATCACGCCAAAGAAGCCCTGCCGCGAAGGCCCCACCGAAGAAATTGAGAAAGGCTGTCAACTTCCCAAACGATAAAGAAGACGAGGCCATGGACTGGTATAAAGAACACATGTGCCTGTACGACAGACAGGACTAAGACTGGAAAAACGTCACCAAGAAGGAGGAGCTGTGGCAGGGCATGGCGAGGTGCCTCAACGTAGAAAGAGACACTCTGTTCAACTTTCTACACCACCAGCGCGACATCTACGTGAAGGAGCGCAAGCCCAAACACTCTGGCTCGGCCTACAAGCAACTTACTCTTCGCGTCCAGTGGGTCCTCGAAAGGTTCAACTTCCTGGAGGGCCACATCCACGAACAGCCCACACGTCAGGCCATGCACATAAAGAAAAAGCTGGGCTTCCTTGCAGCTGCGAGCGGCGCCACCTCCAAGACTACACCCTCCACAGACAGCACAACTACGGCGACGACCGACACCGAGCAAGAAGCTGCTGAAGATCCGTTGAACGTCGCAGCAATAAGGAAGAAGCTCCTGCGCTCCGAGAACGCATACGTCCAGTACCATGTCCAGCTGTATGAGAATACCCTCTTACAGTTACAAGGCGACGACCAACTCTTCCGAGACTTTACGCAGCACGTCGCCAACGAAGGCCTCAGGTACGTCGGCCGCCTCCACGAACACCAGCGGAATCAGGAGCGGCAGCCGCTTGACGCGTTCCAGCCACCGCCGCCACTGCAGAGATCGATGTACTGGCCGCCGGCGCTGTCATCATCGGGCAGTATGTTCGGGCAGGCTCCTCCAAATATCGAACGTCTCAGGTACCAGGAGCAGTTTGGCAGCGAAGTTTACTGGGGAACACACGCGTCTCCACAGGACCACTACCACAGCGCGCACAACCCGCCGCAAAGCAGCTTCATGGCTCCGCCGCCACCGCCTCCACCCATGATGTCAACACCGACGAAACCAATCACGCCGGTCAGAAGTGTGACGGCCACGACGGTCTCTCAGGGACAACCAACCAGCCGGGGGTCCGAACAGTTGGACGCACCACAGACGCCCTTCCTCGCCGAACTCCAGAACGCCAGCTTTAACATTGATCAATTAGTTGCCGACGACAGCATCCTCCAGTCCATCTCAACGACTCCCTCCTCGAACAACTAGACAACACCAGTCCAAACAGCCTTTCTCTGTGCTAAAAACGCACGGTTAGTTGGTTGTGATTATTTTGTAAGAAAACTTTGAAAAGTGTAATTCGATTTTGAAATAATAATTTTCATTATCTTATATTTTTAAGAATATTGTAAAAAAAGAATTAGAACTGATTATTATTAATCTATTTTTGAAAAAACTTCGAAAATAAAATGTAATTCAACATATTCTTATTTTTATTTCATTACACAAGGTAAGTTACGTATTCATTCTTTTTAAAGTGGGGTCCTGAAAAGGACAGGGTTTTAGCATTTAAAAGACTGTACAGTGTACAGATGTACGGGTATGTATGTAATGTATACACAAACTTTATTAGAATGGCGTTTCGTTAAAAACTTCAAGGCCACTTTACATTAAAAAGAAGTCAAAAAAAATAAAAGTAATATAATTTATTATTCAATAAATAATAATATAGTCATAAGTTCTATATCATGTCCAACTGCCAGTCCACTGCACCAACATCGGAATAAAGGTACTTGGTGAGCGTTTCTCTCTGTTTCCGTCCCAGTCGCTCCTCACGATTACCAGCCCAGCCGCCGGCATCAAAAGATGTGAATTGCAAGCCTTCTCTCCATTTTCCTGGAATAATTTCGTGGGTCTGTTCGTCTTCACTGTCGGCCAGTCGGGCGTGCGCCTGGGGGTAGCGTATCCGCATCAGGTTGTGCAAACAGGCAGCTAACACCATGGTTTGCACTCGTTCTGGCTTCTGCGTCATATAATTCAGGAGACAACGAAACTTGGTTGCTAGCATTCCAAAGGCATTCTCTACGACCCGTCTTGCGTGTGACAATCTGTAATTGAAGACGATACGCGATGCTGAATATCCAGGTCAAGTCTGCTGTACGGCTTCATGCACCATGTTCGCAGCGGGAACGCATCGTCGCCGATGATGTAGTAAATGTACAAGTTTCTGTGGACGCACATTGGCACGAGCGGAAGTAACAATGATGCCGGCATTTTTATGCGATCTGAGCTTCGAGAATGTTTGAGAGAAGGAACTCTAAACCTCCCTGACCCTGAACCGCTGTCTGGAACTTGTAGTCCGCGTCAACTAGCGCCATCAGAATGATCGAAAAGAAGTGCTTGTAGTTGTAGAATTCTGACCCGCCATGAGGAGGGTTTCGTATTCTTATGTGCTTGCCATCGATTGCTCCAACCGTATGAGGAAACTGCCAACGTTCCATGTATGCATCAGCGACTGCTTGCCACTCGGCCTGGGTTGTTGGCGGGCTCATGACTTCTTCTGCGAACACGTCGATGATGGCTTGGCAGACTTCTGCTACAATGCCAGAAATGGTATTGTGTGGCACACGGAAGAGATACATTAATGAATGGTAGATGTCTCCCGTTGCGAGGTACCGTTAGTGTTATGGCTACCTTTAAGTCTGCCTTCAGCGCCCGTCGCAAGAGGGTGTCTTTCTTCTCGATCCTGGGCGCCAACCGCTGCGTTACTTCCTCCACCAATTCCTTGGGCAATCGCATGAATTGAAGAAGACGTTCGGGTCTTCGGCGCCAAGCTCTGGAATCAGGTGCGACATGACCACCGACGCATCTCGACGTTGGATCCACTCTCTCACCCAGACAGAACGTCGCTTTCTATGACGTCTTCGTTGCCGGGCTTGTTGCAGCTTTCTCTCTTCCTCTTCTCTCTCCAGGGCGTCTAGATACTGGTGCAGCAATCTCTTCTGATTTGGCGTTAGCCTCTTGATCTCGGCGTCGGTGATCTCTTCCTTGTTGTCAAGCTTGTGCAGCAGGCTCTCCATCGTGTTAGCGAATGAAAACACAAGCCACCTCTCCCCTTTTTATATAATCCCACTTGAAAGGTACTAACACATCGTGCTTTATTGGAATTTATCGGGGCTCAGTGGGGCTATTCGGGGTTCATCGGGTTATTATCGGGGCTACTTGTCATAAATCGTATCATATCGCCGCAAAATTCGGGGTTTGTCGGGTGAACATCGGGGTTACATCGCGTTATGTCGTGGCTGACATCGGGCCTTGTCGGGGATGCAGATATCCCCGATCCTACACCGAAAAGCCCCGTTCTTAACCCCGATGATTTCCGATCTGAGCCCCGATGATTCCCGAATAGCCCCGATGAGGTGTTACTTGCCGTCCAACTAGTTTCCCAAACTACCGCTACGGCGATGTCAGCCCTCTCCCCGATATTTAGGACGATAAGACGGCGATCTGACCACGATAGACCCCGATCATAAACCCGATTGACCCCGATCGTCACGATGACCTCCGATGACTCCTTATCGTGGTCCATCCCCGACAGTGTGACTGTAGCCTTAGGGAAAAGTGACGCACGACGGCGTCATCAATAAGGGGGCAAGTAACACAATAAGAACATCAGCAGAGTTGTCGGTACGCGATACAAGCAAACTATAGTTAACGATATAGCATCCATCCGTCCATGCTCGTCGTTTTTTGTGATTGCAAATATGGTGAAATCGTGCTCAGCCTACAACTGTACTCGACGTCAGGGTCAAGATAAAACAATGACATTTCATCGGTTTCCGTTCAAAAATAAGATCCTTCTTTTAAAATGGTTAACATCACTCCGTAGAAAAATTTTTTCGCCGAATTCCAACGACGTTTTGTGTAGCAAACACTTCAAGAGGATTTTGAGCTCGGGGAATATCGTCAACGTAGACGTCTTAAAAAGGATTCAGTCCCTTCAGTGTTTGAGTTTCCTACCCATTTAATGAAAGTACAGACGATACGGCGACCACTTAAGCGACGATACGAAGAAATAGAATCCGCGCCTCCTAGTTCGACAGATCTAAAAAAGCGCATTCGTTTGGATCATTCATACTGCACTAACAGCAACGTGTTCGACGATGTTAGTCGACTGAAATCGGAAAATTCCAAATTGAAGTGAAAAATTCGACTTCTTTTACGAAAAGTTCAACGTAAAACTAGACGTGTGAAATCGTTGTGTGATCTCCTTAGACAAGCGAGAGAAAAATTTTCTTGATTGTGATACAGTGAATATTTTGTCAGATTCCTTTTCTGACTGCACGAAATCTCTTTTTCTCAACGCAGTAAAACAGTCAAGTGTTCATAAAAATCAACGACGTTATGAAGACAAAAATGTGGTTAACTTTGCCGTCACGCTATATTTTTATTCGCCGAAAGCTTATAGATTTGTACGTCGAAAACTTGGTTTGCCACATCCATCTACGTTACGAGAGTGGGCTACGCCGATTGACTGCGAACCAGGTCATTTGCAAGAAATATACAGAACTTTAGCTGAATATGTTGTGAAAGACCAAGGATATTCTGATTGTGTACTTATTTTTGATGAAATGTCTCTTCGCAAAGATATCGAATGGGACCCGAAGCGTCACAGATACATGGGCTTCGTTGATTATGGTGCGGGACTTATAGAAGGTAAGCTTGCTTCGAATGCCATGGTATTATGTTAGTTGGTCTTCAGCGGCATTGGAAAACCCCAGTTTCTTACATTTTCACCAATAATTTGACAGGGACTGTATTGGCAGATTACATTAAGCAGATCCTTGAGCAGACCAGTGAAGCAGGGCTTACGGTTCATGCTGCAATTTCCGATGGTACTTCCGTAAATCTTGACGCAACTTCGAAACTTGGTGTACAGATTAAGGCGTCTAAAGACGAACTTAGACCCCTAAAAACATTTTTTCAACATACAAGCAGAGCCGACCAAAGAGTTTTTTGGATATGTGACGCCTGTCACATGTTAAAATTAATTCGAAATTTGTTAGCCGAGTGGAAAATATTGACACGCATTAAGGATGGCCATAATCAGTTTATAAGATGGGAGTATATTAAGTAGCTTCATAAACTTCAACAAGCGGATAGCCTACATCTTGCTAACAAGATAAAGGTCAAGCACATTAATTATAAGAATGTTATCATGAAGGTAAATATTGCGGCACAAACACTCAGCTCATCTGTCGCTAAAGCGATTGATTTCTTACGAGATGATCTTAAACTACCGCAATTTCAAGGTAGCGCTGCAACAACTGATTTTATACGCAAAATTGACAGATTATTTGACATACTAAATTCCAATCACCCGCATGCGAAAGGATATAAATCACCCTTGAAAATGACCGCTTATGGCGACCGTTTTTAAATGAAATGATAATATACTTAAGAACACTTCGTGATCAAAACGGAAAATTTTTGAGTTTTGGACGTCGTCATACGCCTATCGATGGATTTTGTACCACTATAAAATCCGTCTTAGATTTGTCAACAATTCTTTTAGGAACCAATAGATTGTCGTATTTGCTTACCTATAAACTATCTCAAGATAGTTTAGAAACTATTCTTCAGCAAAGTTAGACAAAGAGGCGGGTGGAATAATAAATCCAACTGCTCGACAATTCATTTATTCCATGCGTAGTTTATTGATAGCAAATACAATTACTGCTTCACAGAACGCAAATGTACGTGCTCGAGATTCATGCACAAATATTGAATTGTTTATTCGCGACAAACGCGTAAACAAGCCAAAGACTAATCCTGATTTTCATTTTGGATCCATGGCAGTAAATGATGATGAATTACCGATAGATGACTGGTTCCAATTTACGTTTAACGTCTCAGATACAGACTGGCGTTCTCATTGTCTGTATTACACAGGGCATATTTTAACATATATACTACGGGCCAATTGGCCCGTAGTCCCCTTCAAGTGGCCTGTAGCAAGGGTAAAAAATGCTTGACTACGGGCCAAAGGCATCAATAGCTGCCTCTGGCGTCAGAAATGAGAAATGCGACATATCCTGGCGTCCCTACTAGACCAGCTTCTAGCCATCAGTCACCATCCCTCGAATACGTGGCACTGCAGAATTATAATAACATTTCAAAAATTATTTAGCAATTAGTTCTACTTGTTTTTCATTATACATATTTTGATGATGGTTACACAACACTTCAACATACACGGCAGTGTTTTTATATAAAATTAAATTTGTTTAAATGGTCACAGTCGTAGCAACATAACCCATAAATTTAATTATTTAGAATCACTACATCAGCTGAGAATCGACTCAAAGATTTTGAATTTGCAACCCAATTCAATCAATCAAAACCTGATTATTGTCAATTAAAATAGTTTATTAATTGGTTGGGAAGGTGAAAGGAGAAATCACGAACATAATATTAAATAGGACAAATAATAATATTGAACTCTGTTCCTGACCGTATGTTACATTTTGATGCGTCATGTTCATATTTGGATAATATATTATTGCACAAAAACATACTTTTCTTTTATTCTTATGCATGTAACTATTGAAGGATGGGATAGAGTTACCATTAAAATAAAAACATAACAGCAATATTGGGTAGCCTGCTATATACCGGTCTGGAAAATGTGTGAACTACGTTGAAGTCCTGGACTTATGCTGTTTTAGCCTCAACGCTAATAAAATCATACCTTGCCACACAAAGCACGTACGGCAACAACTAGGTAGATATTGTAGCTAGCGAGTGGTAACGCTATGAGGTACTTCCCTTTTAAAATACAGTTATGACAGTCAAAAACGACGTTTAAAAATTGATGACCATTCTGAAATGCAAAATTCAATAATATTAGCTAGAAATTGACGTGGTTATATCCTAATGGGTCCAAAGTAATTAGTATGAGACATATAGCAAAATCCCACCCAGTTGTGATTGAGAAAGTTTTTTTTGTTTTTTCTCAAAATGTTAATTACCGGTATGTGTGATGTCGTTCTTGCACTCAGTGCTTACAAATCCTCTCAAAAGTCGTTGTTATAACGTGCATAAAAAATCGTTCAGTGGGGTCGGCCTGACCGGCGAAAATACGTCGCTCTTCCCTACTTCGAATTTTTGAAAATCCGCGAATACTTCAATTTTTTAAACTTAATGATCTTTCTCAGTTACGCTTTCACGTTAGCGAAAGGCTGTCCCGCGTCAGGAAATTCTTATTTCTTTTAGTATCAATTTCTTATCAATTTCATTAGATCAATTTAGAAATATGGATACATGATCTAACTTTGTTTGTTTTCCACTAGAATCATGCCAACTGAAGAAAGAAATAGGAAGCGCAAGGAAAAGCAACTGGAAAAAGAAGCCAAAAAAATGAAACCACTTCACCAATGCTGGTAGGTCAACGTGTCATTTATATACTCGTATTTATTACCTAATGAGTGATTTTTACCTTTTTTGTATCCTAGGTTTTCACTTTCTTCTTCTGGTACCAGTGGAGAGCCTTCAATACCTGACCCTGCCCCTGCATCATCCGAGGCGGCACCTCCTCCAGTAACCGTTGGTGAAGCTGTCCCTGCATCCGTGGACACTGACTCTGCATCTAAGGTGACTGGGGAATCTAGAGCTGCTGTTCTTGTGCCCTCAGCGTGTGAGGAAGTTGCCCCTGTATCTACTTCGTCAGTAGTTGTTGTCAATAAGAGTGAAGTACAAAGTCAGTATCCATGGTTAAAGTTTACAACTTCCAATAATAGATCATTTTGTTTCTGCCAGATATGTAGTGAGAATCAGGAGGCTTCTCTAAGGGCTTCCAAGAATAATAGGGTTCCCATGTCAGCTTCTCCAGGTGTGAAATATCAGCTAGAGAGGGTTAAGGCTCATGCAGTGAGTGCGAGCCACAGCGCAGCATGTCTTGCACAAAAAAGAAAATCTGAAGTGAAACAAGGTTGGATCCTTATTCTAGACTCTGGAAACAATACAACACTGAAACATTAAAAACCTTAACTAATTTGGCAGTAGGTACGTACAATGATTCCATGTTAGTTACTCTTAGTGCCAATTCGTTTCCAGCAAGAACCCTTGCGTTTCTGCACGCACAATCTGTGAATTCAGATAATCCTGTTTTTTCTCCATTTCAACCTCCAGCATCTTCTGTCCAGTATCTGAATCCAGTGGTGTATCGCGAAATGCTCGAAGTAGTCGCTTCTCTAGAAAAAGAAAAGTTATTGTCGGACTTGCAGAAGTCCACTGTGCTGTCTATCCAAATTGACGGATCCGACGATAAGTGGCAAAATGTGCACAAATTCATTACGTTAAGAAGCGTTTCAGATGCTAACATCAAGAGTCATTTCTTAGGTGTTGTAGAACCTGAAGAGGATGGTGCTCAAGGATTGTTAGAGGCAATAAAGACAGGCTTTAGTGCGATCAGTTGGAGTTTAGATGATGCGAGTCACAAACTCTTTTCCATCACAACAGATGGTGCTTCAGAGAATACCGGTCGTCACGAAGGTCTCTGGAAAGTCCTGCAAGAGGATATAGGAAAGAGCTTAATTAGCTACTGGTGTTCCGGCCATCGAAGTGATCTGGCTATGCAAGACATGGAAAAAATTGTTCCCGAGTTTCGACGGTTACGACAAGATTTATCAGGAATATCTGGGCATTTCCGCAGATCAGGAAAAAGAACTCAGGCTCTTCGTAACATAGCAGCTGATTTGGACAAAAAATTTTATCAATTTCCTGCTCAGTTTGATGTTCGATTTGCTCAACATTATCTGCAGCTACTCACCGATGTGCTTCATAATTTGCCTGCCATAGTGAAGTATTTTGAAAACTTCATTGCCAGTGCTGCTACTTCCAGTGCTGGTGGAAGGCCTTCTAAGGCCGAAGCACAGGGGTTTCTGTCCCTGTGGAACGATGATACACAAGTTCATCTAACATGCTTTGTTTGTGACGTAGTTAGCATTTTTTCGGAACTTCAGAAAAAGTTTCAGAGTGACGATTTAGTGTTGACCCAGGTTGGGGAAGCTCGGGCAGCTGCTTCATTGAAACTTTCCAAGTTAAACTCCTCCACACTGCTAGGTGGAAAAGAAGCTGATTTTTTAGATGAGAAAGGGTGCACTATGCAGAATGCTCCATGGTTAGAGGTAGATGAAGGCCGAAGGAGGATCCCAAATAAGTATGTTTCGTTCAGCCGAAGTTTACTCGCGGTGCGCTCAGAAATCCTGGAGGCCTCCATAAATTGTCTTGAAGACCGTCTAGAAAGCACAAAGTTAGAGCACCAAGTACGCGACTTGTTGCAAGCTGATTCTGCTGACAGTATCTACAAGGCCGCTTGTAGACTTAGGTTGTATTCGTCCTCTGCACAAGAGCTCATCTCTGTGTAACAGTTAGACCATGATTCCTACGTTGCAGAGGCAAGCCTTCTACCAGTTAACTTATGGCAACTGGCAAAGTGCTCTAGTGATGTCCCAGCTTTCTGGCACAGATCTTGCTGAGCATCACACCTGACAGTATGAGGGTAGAGCGAGCTGTGTCCTGTTTAAACAACTTCAAGACAAGTGACAGGGCGTCTACAAGTTTGTCAACATTGAATGATCGAATGCAGATATGTATGAATGGTATAGGGACTGCCCACTACGATCCCCGACCGGCCGTAGCGATATTTCTGAAGGCGAAAGAGTGCAGAAATAAGCTGCCAGACATTAAGACCTACCAAATCCAACCTTTTGTTTCAAAGTTTTTTAAGAAATAAACGTTTCAGGACAACGCGACTTCATTTTTATTTACATGCATGTATGGGTATTACTAAAATTTCTGGGAAGTGCCCTTTTTTAAACGAAACGTACATTATTATAGGCATAAAGTGCCCTTTTTCGCCGGTGGCCCGTATCCCGAAATCCTTAAAATATGCCCTGGTATTACATCGCAGGGTTTGTTTCTAGACGAGTTGCTGAAAAAATGTCATGTTCACGTTGCGAGTATGCGCTTTTTTCCCATGATGATTCGACGCATAAATCTTCGGGTTTCCTTTTGTTACGAGATAACGGAGGTATTAAGAAACCGAGTAACGGTGCCTTCAATGTTGTTTTAGCCGCTGAAAAGGCTTTCAGATATATTGTACCATTTGACACTTCAACTGAATCTGCTCCTGTTACAAAAAACATAGATCTGTAAATCGAAAAGATGGTTCTAAAGAAACTAAAGCCTCATTGTACTTTTCCTGAATTGAATGCTCACTACTTCGATCATGAACTGGCTTTCAGTGACGATCATCCATCAATGTTGGAGCGATTGATTATACAGACTAATCTGCGACTTCGACTCTTTTCTTTCGGACGAATTTATCGACGTCGGGTGATTCTCGGTGTTTCTTCTGGACAGAAACTCAATAAATTAGCTCTTTTTCGTGGAGAATAAACAAAGTACCTCAAACGCAATGACATGTTCTGTTCTTTGCTTTTGAAATAAAGATTCTTATTTCAATTTGAAACTTTGACTGATTTTATAGTAATTTAATTATTTCTGGAATAAGTTGTCGGGAATATGCCTATGTTAATGCTATCATTATCAAACTATCAAGGCCAGTAAAAATCGTTTCACTACAAATCGTTTAGCTGTTTTGAGTCTTCGAGAAAAAATGCTCAGTTTATTTTCAAAGTGTATGAAGTAGAACAACAAATAAAAGATGTTATAGAAAATTACCGATACGTAAGATTAAATAACTATTACCACCGCTAGAAAATTTGTGACAAAATTCATGTTTCAAAATAAGAATTTGACATTATTCAAGTTTATTGTATGAAAATGAATACGGTAATTTGGCCTAATTGTCGTAGACATTCTACATTCGATAGAGCTACTCGTAATTGAAGTGAAATTTGTGGTAGGCTACGTACATTTATCAAACATCTGACTGCCAACCAAGTATTTGCTGACAGCTGCTCCACTGTTCCTTAATAATAAGGTTCTTTCAGTCGACGATTGCTCTTGCCCCCTTATTAGGGAAAACCGAGCTTCCACTGTGCGTCACTTTCTCAGTGCAGCGTCCGCTCTCTAGACTAACTAATAATAGACTATCAAACCTCTTTGATCATCTGTTGTCTGCATTGCTTCTGCATGATGAAATAAAGTCAGTTGCTTGAGGATGGCAGACGGCGTCTGTTGAAAGCGCTCGCAAAGAACCTTGGTGGTTTTCTTTTGCTTTGGGTTACATCGACCCTTGGGATGTCCTCCGAGACAACTATAATTGATCCTAACATTCAATTTTTCTCAATGCTTTGGTTTTCAGAGAATTTTTAAATGAAATTTCTGTCCCATCGTGTGACAATCTTCTCGCTCGATTGATAAGAGAATCATGATAGTCTGTTGGTAAACACAAATTTGGAAATAATTCACTTGTTTATTTTACAAATGTGTACGGAAGTTATCTTTGCATGCTACCCAAATGTGTAGGCCCTACTAGTATCTACGCTTATTAGATTAATACATTTCACTGCAACTAAAAAACATAGTTACGCATACACATTATTATTATCGTAGGCTTGTAGGTTATGGTTCATAGGCTATGGTCATCGTCGCATAATGTTATGAATCTTCCTTTGAATAAAACAATGACACAAAGGAAATTAGAAAATATATATTTGGAATTTTTAGTTAGTTCACTATCGTCACATAGGCTAATAATATTCATAAATAGCCTACATACATGTATAACTTCATACTGTATCGCTTGCATGACATTGCCTGTACAGGCACATCTTGATCGCTATCCTATGAATTTATTTGTAAACATTATTTATGTAAGATACATTAAGAATATTCTCACCACAAATAATCATCATAATTATGCAAAGTGTCATATTTAACACCATGGGGCTTTAATGGGTACAAAATCTCCGCGGCTTCTATTGTCAACAGCACTTCATACAAGTATTAGACACATGACATTCAGGGGATGAAACCTAAACATCACATCAGAACAAAAGAAGACACACTCATTTACTTTAACTAACATGCAAATGAAATTATGATTCCCAGGATTTTTCAACTAGTTCTTAAATGGACTTAGCTCAGGAGATCCAAACAAAAACTTAGATGAAACATTACCAAGGCATAATCAGCAAACATCAGTATCTTAGTTACTACATATTTACTAGTCTGTCTCCTTCACTGGAAAAAGATGATTTGTAGTGAGAAGGTAGCAAAAGCCGAAGATCGTTAACTTACAAATGAAGTCCGACCCGCTAATTATATTTTCTTCCCTCTCAACTTCAGGGTTATCAGCTAATGGTTATAGGAATATATCTAATCAAAGATTTATCAGGAAAGGGGTCCATGAAGGTATTATTGATGATATGCTTATTGAAGATTGTAAGAATTCTTCTTCTTCGAGTGTTGTGGTTAAGGATAGAAAACATTCGTATAATTAAATAAGACCTAGAAAAACTTACCTGGTTTTTATGCTAAGATGTAAAAGACATTTTTGAACTTGACTTTCTAATTAGAACTTTTATATTTTGATTACTTTTTGGATTATGAATTTGAATTTTAAATTGCTACATACATGCATATATTATGGACATTTTTTTTGGTGGGAAAATGTGACATTTTGATTCATTGTAATTGTAGCCCATTGTGTTATTGTTGGTTAGAATGCAATTTCTATGTTGTGCTATCTTATTATTTGCCATTCAATACACGGACATGACATGAACTATATTCTGGTCACTATAAAAGCGTTGTACTTCATAATAAATGCGCTCTCGTTTGGTTCATAAAATGTCGTTCTACATCGGATCGCAACAAGCAGATTGCAGATTGCTTGATTTATAGTGAGTAGGTACCAGAAAGCCGAAGATCTTTAACTTACAAATGAAGTCCGACCCGTTAATTCTATTTTTTCTCTCTCAACTTCAGGGTTATCAGCTGTCCAGACCTCAAAACATTCACTTCGGTTCTGGTCCCCAAATCATGAGAAACAGTTGCGGCAAAGTGACGATAGTGAGACTGCTTTCGAAAACAATGTTATTCATCAATTATGACAGATACAGGATTCGAAGAAACATTTGCTTGACGAAAAGCAAATCAATGACGTTCTTTTTCAACCAAGGCTTGGTTCTTTAGATTTTTCATGTTCCATAAGTCGGCACGATTCTTATGTTGCTATGCTTAATCAAGATTTTCTATGTCGACTGACGAAAGTCAACTTTTATGCATGCATATACAATCATGTGCATTGAATTTCTATTCTAAAAAGTAAATATATTCACCTCAACATTCACTTGGGTTCTGGTCCTCAAATCATAGAAACTGCCCAGTAGTTTGGAAACACCAATTCAACCTAATAATATCACAAATCCGCTACAGAGGGAAACGGGCGTAGGAATTTAGAATATCTGGAATTATTGAAATGTTCCGCACATGTGGCTACACTTGTCGCTTGCCACTTTTTATGGCTGCAATACTTCGCAGTTATGACATCTGATGTTTTCTAAGCATGCTGAAGCAAGACAGAAAGTTTGAAGAATGGTACGATGAAGAGAATTGATCGATAGCATCAGATGCTCATAAAGGCTGTGAAAAAGAGGCTGCAGA
This sequence comes from Prostheceraeus crozeri, assembly GCA_907163375.1. NCBI lineage: Eukaryota > Metazoa > Platyhelminthes > Polycladida > Euryleptidae > Prostheceraeus > Prostheceraeus crozeri. Next base: position 90,529 of record CAJQUW010005698.1, read on the forward strand.
TTAGACTCTGTGAGCAAACAACTGACAACTCTTGGGATTTTATCAGGAAGTGGAAAATTCAAAATTTGGATATATATGTCAATAAATGTAGAGGCCACATCGAATGCGACTGTTCTGGGACAAATGTCAATCTGCATTCATCCCAGCCCGGGCACATTATATGAATTGCGCTGATCACTGCATCAGACCCGTTGCTGCATCTGTTGTTGAGCTGCCGGTAATACGCGATTCAATATCACTTGTCAATGATATAGGTGTATTATTCTCTGGAACAATAAAGTTTCGAAATATTTTCCACGATGTATAGCCTCATCAGAAAAACGACTGTCTAACACTTTCAGCCCTTCGTGCCCTACTCGCTGCACTGTTCGATACAAAGGAATGAAGACATAATAAATAATTGCGAAGGCATCCTCAAAAGCATGAACGAATTCTGTGTTACCAGCTGCTTCAACCGAACGGAGATCAATGCATCCGCCATTTTGAGACAGCTGCAGAAAGGTGACATGTACGTATCTATTGATATTTCAAAATCAATTTTTCAAGTATTAGAAGAGATGGTTAAGGTTTCAAGTGCACTAGGAGTAAAGTTCGACGGAGTTTTTTTCAGAGGTGACAACAACTATAGAAAAACTGGAATCCAAACGTGAGATGATTGGTAATGCGCAAAGAAGAATATGAAGAAAAAATAGATAATCTTTGTTTGAAACCCCTTACCCTTCGCAATCCAAACAAAACTCCAAAGAAAACTTCCGGTGCGGCAAGTGACTTCAATGCCTCATCAGTCGACCAGCACTATCGCATGAAGTATTATGAGGCTTTTCATACAGCAATGCAGCAGCTAAGAAAAAGATTCGACAAAGGAGCTACAGGCTTGTCATCCTTCTTAGTTGGTAGAATGATGACCTGCACGATGATGATAGTGAGGTGACGAGATTGAGAAAATTCCAGGGATGCGATCGGAGATGCGTTATCAAGAATAAATGAAAGTTTCGATTTGGGAAGTACTACATCAAACTTTCGAGAAAAGTCTACAACTTCGCGTCAAATGTTTCGGAATTTCGAAACTCATTAACGAAGCGAACGAGTCACAAGGTGTTAAACAATTCAATTTCAGCAATCTTCTAAATTTTGAAATTCTTTAAAGAAATATGTCAACTCAACCGAATCATGCCCGCATGATTCGTCAGAACATCACTACCTTGCGGAGAATGTGGCGAGAACGAGGCGAAACAATAACACCTCATCTGCGACAAGTGTGGCACCCTATATAATTTCAGCTGCACAAACCTTCGGAGTTGATTGGTCAAATAATTATTAGTTAATTGGTAAACCAGTACAGACACAAGTACAAATGCAAGTAGTGTGTGAGCAATATTCATCCAAACGAGCTGCAGACCATTTCTATCGTTGCATGGAGAGGTCAATTGTGATTTGCGTCATATGCTAACAATGTCACCAAAAGAATGTAGCCCGAAAAGAATGAAGCATTCTCGGGGCGCTGAGTAGTAATCCACGCTTGTGTCCGCTGATGGATATAAATCAAATGTCTGATGCACGCGCTTTGTAATTTACAATGGCGCGCAAAATGTACACAACGAAAGACGTAGCGCGAAAAAAAATGAATCGCGAAAGTGGATCTGATGTTTTTGATATTGAATTGACTGATGTTTTTCATGTGTTTGAGGATGAATCAACTGATACCAGTGATGTCAACGATAACGACAATCAAGTGACTGATTCCAATGACGAATCCAATGACTCCTCCGATGACAGCGAAGACTCTGATAACGATCACCCTCCGCCTTTACATCTACGAGTCAACATACCACATCAGCTACGAAGCAAAAATGGGCGAATATGGAGTACAAATCCGGAAAGGCCGACACAAGCTCGTGCTTCAAATGTACTTCGGCAACAAAGTGGGCTCAGTAGTGCGAGCGTCAGATCAGTTTATACTATCTTTGATAGTTTCAAGTTATTTTTCACAAAATGATATGATACTTCTAATTGTTCGAGAGACAAACCGTAGAGGGCAATCTACAGCACGAAAATGGAATCAAACACATGAGAGAACCCATGGTTGGCATGAGACTGATTCGTCTGAATAGAGGCTATGATCGGTCTGAATTTTGGCAGGTATGTGGCGATCTTCAGGGTAATCTCTAGACGAACTATGGTCAGCGAAAGATGGTAGACCCGTATTCACGGCCACAATGTCTCTTACGCGTTTCAAAGAGTTGTTGAGGTACTGTCGATTCGACACTCAGGCAACAAGAGAGCAACGAATTTCACAAGACAAATTGGCGCCTATCCGTGACTTCTGGTAATGTTTTTGGCCAATCTACAACACCGTTTATAAGCCAGGCAGTGGCAATAACAGTTTGACGAGCAATTGATAGCGACACGAGGGCGGTGCAGTTTCCGGCAGTACTTGCCCCTCGAAGCCCGGAAAATACGGCATAAAGGTATTCTGGGCTTGTGATAGCGAAACGTAATTTCCTCTGAAAGGTGAAGTCTATCTTGGTAGGCAACCCAATGCACCAGTTGGGTCAAATGTAAAAGATCTTGTGAAACGATTAGTACAGCCCTGGATAAAGACAGGAAGAAATATAACAATGGATAATTATTTTACATCGTCGATTGATTTAGCTTATGATTTGCTTGCCATGCGCACTACAATTGTTGGAACAATAAGAAAAAACCGTGCTGATATATCCCCGAGAGAGATGCAAAGCAATCGCAGCAGGCCATAGTAATTCATTTTTTTGGATTTGATCGTCAACTTACCCTCGTTAGTTATCGTCCAAAGAAAGGAAGGTCCGTCATATTGTTGTCTTCTACGCACCATGATGAGTCTATCGATGAAGACGACAAATATAAACCTGTTATTATCCAACATAACAACAAAACGAAAAAATATGCATACATTTTCGCATATGCATACAAAATCGCATGTCCCATTCGTTGGAAGGTGGTGATGCTGAGGTGGACAATGTAGAGAAGCTCTCCAGTTAATTTCCTGTTCATATAAAGAAAAACTCATGATAAAATGTCATAAATGAGAAATTCTCAAAATGTGAAATTAACTTGGAAGTTAATATTCAATGAATATCATTGCAGGTTTGATGAAATTATATTAGATGTAGTTCGATCATGTACAACCAATGAATACTTGCCAATACTGCCTCGATGAATTGCGAGACATTGGAATAGAGAATTATCATTACACTTATTAACTACCTTTCTGATAATCAAACATCAGCACTCTCCTTCGGAGAGAGGAGGTGCTTTGATTTTGAAACGGAAAGAAAGATGTCGAACCGGCCATTCGATTCCCGCTGGGTCATGGAGCACTATCATAATGAGCGAAATTTGTGAAAGTTGACTGGATGGTAAGTACGATATTTCTTGCTTTATTTTATATATCCTCTATGTCGATCAGAGATCTTTTCACAGCGAGTAAGTTCCCACTCCCCATGTGTAAGGAAAGTGATTTACCACTCATTCTCATTCAGAGACCGTCAATCTAATCCAACATTCTATTCTTTTCATCTGGGGGAAATTGTAGTTCGAAAAATAAATTTTTCAAATTGCAATGTAATACCAGTTGCAAAGAAGTTCCGAAATATTTAACTTGTCAAGTACATCGACAAGTGGTCCATAAATGTGGACATTGAAATTGGAAAGAATCCCTTCATTTCTACTGCTGTGCCGGCTCTGTTGTTACATTTGAAAACAAATATCCTTGACCACTGCTTATTAACCATTGGCTAAAGTCAATCTTTAGAAAGTTTTACAAAACAACTTCCCAAGATTCTTGATACACATTCATGAGAAATCGGTAGTTCGAAAAATTAGTGAATTCAGGGAACCAAATAACACAAAATCTGACCTGTATCACAGCCGTTTAATAGATTTAGTAGCGCACCGACATGATGGTTGACTGGATATGATAGAAGAGTCCAACAATAGACAGGTAGCGGCGAGAACAAGTTTCTTTTTTTAATAGCATTTCCAAAAGGGATTAAATGTATTTGAATGATGGGACACTAAGGATGATGCACAATATCATGCATATTTACCATGTACCGTTGTCCCCCTTTAACAGCACAGTGTTCCCAAGGAGAAGAAACCGGGAGGAGAAAGGATCAACCTAACCTTCAGAGTTACCAAGAGAAGTAGTTAATTGAGGTCAGAGGCGTCGCTAAGGACACATCATTGGGGGGGGGGGGGTTTTTGCTAAATTTTACCTGATTTACAACTAAGAACCAAAATTTTCCTGATTATTGCACACACGCATACTCACACACACATTCCAACATGTTTCATGATTATAACCTGCAGAAGAGGTAGCTAGTCATCTAATCGGCCGGAAATGACGCCTATAAATGAAAAATAATTTAATTGGTGGTTCATACGAATATTATTCATATTGAGTAGTCTCGAAACTGCTAAGGAAATTTTTCGATGTGTTTGCATCGAGAAAGTTAACACGCTGTTAACAATAAACTATACTACGCACAGAGATGACGGTGTGACCTTATTCATCACCCGTGCGCTTTTCCGCGTGCGCGTGTGACTGGACGCGTATGAGGAAGGTTTTCGATGAAATCCACCGTAGAGATGACGTCATCTCCTCAAGGACAACGCAATTATTTAAAATAATACATTATTATTTAGCCCAGAACTTGATATGAATCAAAACGGCCTAAATACACTACACAGCTAGGCAGAATGAGTTGCCAGGCGTTTCAAGCGTCAGGTGATTCAGTGCCCAATATTCACTGGCCAAAGCATTATAGGTAGGTAACTGGAATTACATTACAATTGCACTTTAGAATAATTTTAAATTTAGCAGAGCTAACTCCCCGCCTTATGCTACCAATTTTTAAGAAAATGTGAGGCGACTGTTCCTCCCACTAGAATTAGATTCATCTTGCGCGGGCTTTTCGGTTTCCTATAAAAGGAAGAGCAAATATGTAACCTTAATATCGAAATGGTACAACACATAGAATTAGACCAACTTTGCTCCTTCCTCGAATGGATAATTCGTGTATTCGCCTTTTTTGGCTATTGGAAATGGCAAAACAATAAGCTGTCAGCCATAGGAACAAACAGGAGCCATTGAGAGATTGCGTGCGTGCTGTGATTATCAAACCTCCTCACACACCACCAAAAACACACAATCGATGCCTGGCTTCCATTTCCAATTATGCACCATAACAGTGAGCAATCCGAGGAGAGGAATGTGAAAAGCATCAAGTGTAACTAATTTTCGTACGCCTGCTTACTTTCTTTAATAACTGATCGGAAGGGCCAATAATATGGAGAAAACGTGTGGTGCAATGATACTGAATTCTTCGAATCTGAAGAATTTTTGGCAATCGAAGCATCTTTGCTGGAACGCACATTAATCCTTTTTTAAATCCTCACATTCATCTTTAAATCACTTCCTGTTCCTATCTCAGTAACAGGTATAAGGAATTCCTTTTTGTCTGCCTACATAATAGGTTCCTACAATGTCCGTCCATCACATTCTTCTATCACATTCATTAATCACACTTCTAGCAAACCGAAGCAGATAAACAAAATATTTAATTCTGTGGTTCCTCCCTGCTCGCATATACACGTCATCCCGACAGGGTAAGAGGTCGTTTTCAGCAGTCGCGCTATGCTTTGACCGCTTTCGCTGTGACAAATCAATATCATCGACAGCAACTAACCATATCTACTTTCTGGTGTCCTAGAAAGGGTAAGAAATTTCCCGACATTATGAATTGTTTTTTTGTTGGACAAGACGTGGTTTTTGTGGCTAAGAACAACGGCAGTGAATATTGGAGCTGAATCGCCGGCAAACCGGCGGTTTACCTGACATTTCTCATTTTACCTGAATCTTTTAATAATTTCATATTGGGGGGGGGTGTGTCACGGTCCCCCACACCCCCCCGGTCGCGACGCCTCTGATTGAGGTAGTGACATATTGACATGCGACTTGCATGTGCACCGACATGTTGCAACATCCGGATAATCTGACTGCGAAAAAATATGCATACATTGCCGAATTACAGTACTTCGTTCAACTTTCTGTTGAAACTACAAGTTTTATAGCAGACACCCGTTTGCAATGGTTGCAGTATTGATATTGATGATGCTGAACTTATCAATGTTTTGAATGGATGGTGGTGAATGTGACACAAAATAGAATCGATGTGTATGTACGCATGTTAGCGAATATTAACTATCGATGACTTTTCAGGGCGTCCAAAAATAACAATGCCACTAGCTTGGGTGATCATGCTGTGAAGTCTGTGGCGTTCAGTGCACGAAGGGGAATGGGGACAGAATTGATCATTCCATTGGGATCATGATCATTACTTTGTGGTGTTGATTGCGTTATTAGAGTGTATCTTGACCACTATGGCCATGCTTGAAATTAGTGGACGAGAAGGTTAAATTTCGTAATTTCTGTGAAATTAGCTCACCTTTGAGATCCTGCTGTGTCCGTAGAATGCATGCAAGATGGGGACTGAATTGCGTAATCACTTTGGGATCATCGTCATTAGTTTATGGTGTTGGTTGCGATATTAGAGTATATATCTTGGCCGATATGGCTGTGCTTGAAATTGATGATGGCTGATGAAGGGAAGAAAACAAGGCCAGCACATAATTCAATTGCGCTTTCTGAATGATGTTGTCAGGAACACCCTTTCAACTGAAATACATTAGTGGTGATTTTCCCATTCTAAAATATAGTGGTTTCAATTCTGGACATCAGGTTTTTAAACGTACCTGGTTCCCATTCGGTTTATCACGGTCTACTCTCTTCCCCAGGAAGAGTACATAATATAATCTCAAGGATAAATCGGATAGGTATAGCTAGCAGAAAACATTTGGGCTTCAAACACCTTCAGCAATCACAATCTTGCTTAGCGACCAAAACCACAACAGCGCTGATAGTCAACCGGAACTCTAATAAGAAAACCACGTGGGTTAGTGCTGAAACAAATTTAACCATACTCCTTATTAACATATTAAAACAAAATAATGACAGATTTGTGTTTGAATTACATAAGTTTGGATAACAGACAAACACCAACAACCCTCCACCAAACCTCAACGGACTAAAATTAGGGTGATGGATTGCATCCCTGCCATTTGCTCACAAGTCAGGAGGCGACAAGGCAATAACGCAAGATTGAGAGAAGAAAATTTGGGCTATTCAGAATGATTCCAAGCCAAGGATTGATAGGAAATCAATATTTCGAATCTCAAAACCAATAACCCTTCAGCACATCTTCGAAAACATAATGTTGCTAATTAGGCAAGAATCTTGAGTGTGATTTCTGTGCGAAAATCTGTGGTGTGTTCCTCACAGTTGCAGCAATGAAATTTTCATATTGTCAAAGAAATGTCATACAAATGTGTCTTGTTGATGCGTTACTCGATAGTTTTGCTCACAATGCTGAATGGCATCACGACTCTGAAGGTATATTACCAATCGAGAAATGTAGCTTGTAACCTCTGGAAATATGAAAGAGACAGGACGGTACATAAAACGCTGTCATTGAGAAGTGAAAATTGCGATTGGAATGCAGGATGAATTTGGAAACTGCTCTTCGATGAGACCCTGCATCTTTAGATCGAAAAAAGACCGACATCAAAATCCGAAATAAGTTATACAACAATTGACTTTCATAGCGTCACCAGGCTTCCCGTTTAAAAACAAAAGAATATAAAATCCGAAGCTACGTTTTTGTGTTGAAATCACCAGGCAAATAATACCAATTGCACTTTATTTTCATTAAAACAACAGCTGTTTCTCCAGCTGAATGAATTTGTTATCTCATGTTATTTCAGAACGCCATTTCAATAATGATAAATTTTTAGATATTTGTGACATTTATCTGCTCTTTTAGAAAGTAATTTTTTGGATTTGACGTCCGTGCACAGAAATATATCGATGTCATTCTCTCTCGATCAAGTGCCAAAAACTCCATATCATGCTGCAGCAAGATATGATACCACAGGCACTAGTAAATTATAACAACCACACTTTCTCTGTCACTTTATGACAGTCGAACGCTTTCCCAGCTGGTATGTAGCAGCAAACAAAGCAGCATACATTTCTTGTAGAAGTTAAGTCATTGAGTTGGTCTCCGCAGTTTTTCCAGCAATCTTAACCGCGTGCTTCTAGTCGGCTTTCCACATCATTTCGCTGTTTAAAAGACTTATTGTTACATCTACAGGAACTTTCTCAGGTCTATCATGCCTTAATAACATCATTATTTATGTATGCATCTCACTGTTATGGTCATTGTATCCCTCATGTCTATTAGAAAAATTTTTGAGTGCTTTCAGAGAATGGCTCATAAACTACAGATTTGCGGCAAAGGATGCCCTTGTGTGTGTTTTTCCGCCGATTTGCAGAGCGTTTTACAGAAAGCCGGACTGAATTTTCTTAAATGTTGTGAAAATAACTCACATCCCCTGAAACTTTTCTTACCTCGTCGTCTTCCTCGAACTGGCCACTTTTGTATTACTGTGTGCACTACTACGAGGCGCTTGAATTAATTTTTTCCTTGGTTCTGCCAACAATTTAATGAATGTCTTTATAATGAACGGTATTAGTGTTACTTACTTTGCTTGTACTTTTTCGATTTTCATTTATTTGAAATATACACATCTCTACTCTACTCTACTCTACTCTACTATTTGAGACTAACAGTAACTTTCCAACAGGAATGCGGTCGGAGTCCCGTTGTCCTATCTTTTTTGCCGTAGTCGGAGTCCTATCAAATGATAGGACTCCGGCCTACAACAAGTCACCGAAATATAATTCAAAAAAATTATTTATCCTCGTGCATAGCTGTCGCTGTTTTGATGTCAACTTTATCCGTCAAAAATGAAAGTGCAGAGACAGCAGTGCATGCATTTGCAATTTTTGGAGAGGGATGGGGGATTTTCCTGCCTGGGGCCTGTTTCATAAAATTAAGCAGTCTGATATGTATCAGTAGCATTTTCAGCAGTGAAATATAAAGCACTGCTTTAAATTGCGTTTCATAAAAATTAATTTTCCGACTGAAGATTAAGCAGTCTAAATTAATCAGTGATACATATTGCGTTTCATAAAGATTTCGGACTGATGAAAACACTGATATATATCAGTGTGATTGAGTGATTAAAACAATTGTGGATAATTCTTCGTAAATAAAATAATTTTTTGACAGCATAGAGTAAATAATATGTAGGTAGAGTGTCCGACTTAATAAAGTATTTGTATACAGTGAACAATTTTTATAATGAAAAGATTCAGTTTTTTTTCGGAGATTACGTTCCTGCGGTCCAAAACATTATTTGAGCAGCGTTTGAAAAAACCTCTATATTTGCCAATTTAATTACTAACCGACATTACTCCCCGTTGTAAGAAGTATGAAAACAAGTTGGATATCAAAAGGAATGAAATATTCGCTAACAAGCATCGCAAACTAAGCGGAAATTTGTGCTGATGATCAAGAAAATGTAATGAACTGGCATTTATAATGGAAATCTTCATAAAAAGATTGAGATTTTATTGTGCTGTCGTGGCTGAAAATTTCCATATTTTATGATTCAATTTTCATCGCATGAGAATTTATGGATTGAGTAAATTCATGTTTCACTTTCTTGAATCTGAATGGTGATGTGCGACCCCAATTTTACATCTTGTCAAAGGTAAATGAAAATCATTGTCCTTTGATTCTGTTATTTTGCTCTACCTAGCTGCTTGAGAATAAGATCGCGCTTAAAAAGATTCTCTTGTGGTTTCAGCCATGAAAGCAATGGGTCATCGAGTTTGCTAAATTTAACAAACATTACCGCTCCGAGGCTTGTCATGACACGGACAATCTGTAAATGTAATCTCATTTCCATCTGCTTATAATACTAACATAATCAGTCAATTCCGTGGTAATTTCTTCAAACTGCACAAATGCGCATATCTCACATTTGAGACAATCCAACTGTATTCACCTCGAGTTCATTTAATAAAAATCGAAAGTGTAATATACATTGGAGATTTACTAAATGCGGGAGTCTCTCACTCTACCTAATATACCTACTCTTATTTTGACAGTTAATTGAAATAATAATTAGAGAAGTCAATCTGAGCAAATGGTGGAATATTTGAGAATCTTTTTTTCTAGCTGTCATCAATGTATAAAGTCAATACCTCAACGTCTTTTAATATTGAAATGATTTCATGACATGCCGTACCTCATTACACGAAAGAAATCGAAGCCCTCAAAGCAACCCTTTATAATTTTGCTGTTACCGGACGTTTTATCGTCACAAACATTGCCACTTTTCAAAGGAAGAATTTTTCAATAAACAATTCTGACAAATAGTTTGTTACTGACAGTAAAATTGAAAATCAAAAGCCGTTTTCTTCCCATTTTTAAGTTGTATTTGCAATCATTTCTCCGATATTTTAAGTTTCTATAACTTTCTCGATGATCATTCACAGATTTATCAACCTCAAGATGTTGATAGAAATTTTCACATTTGCATCAGTGAATTTCCATATTTTCAATTTTCGCGCGCTACTGATACTTCTTTGTGAAACGCAATTCTTTTCCAGACTGCTTAAAATACTGATTTTAAGCAGTGTGGGACTGATATAAATCACTGCTTAATATTTGGTTTTGTGAAACGCTGTTAATTTCGACTGCTTTCAATCACTGATTTAAATCACTGCTTTATATTTATTTTATGAAACGCAGAAAACTTTCCACACTGATAAAACCACTGATATAAAGCACTGATTTATTTTATGAAACAGGCCCCTGGTAGAGACGAGAAAAACCATGTGAAGCACACAAACAAGTGATGTGCATAGTTGGTAAACTTTCATAGAAAATGATTGATTTGCTATTGCAGTGATTCCTAAAATCAGGCTCAGATAAGCCCATAATGATCTATGATGTAGGCTACCTGAACTAAGGCTGACATGCTTGCTACCCGTAGTAGGAGTCCTATCAAAAGCCGGAGTCCTATCAAACCCGGAGTCGGAGTCATATCAAAATGATAGGACTCCGCATTCCCCCTTTGCAATAATTTATTCGCAGGAGCGTAGCACTGGTGCAAATAGAAGCAATGTCGTTGCCGTAACGTTCTTCATGAAATCTTGTGCAAGCTTGTGTGCAAGATGTACAGTGGTGTTACATAATTCAGTGATCCTACTATTATGTTTTCTATTGTATTGTAGTATTACTTAGTATACATGACAAAAGTAAAAAGCATCGAATTTCAGTTCGCAATGTTCTGAAAGTCCATATTTAAAACACATTACAGTTCATGAAAATAATTCATTAGTGTAGACAAACAATTGTTTAAATCATAAACACCATATATTCCCTCTCGTTAAAAGAGGAAGACTCGGAAGAATCGTCACAAACGATAATGCCATATCAGACAAGCGTTATCTGAACAGCATAATAGTTCCACGTTCAATAAAATCAATAATAAACATAATCTGAGTCACGCAATTCACGTCGGTGTCGGGGACCTCTTCTTTGGTACACTGGTTCCTCCACAATGACTCGCCTTGGTCTTCGGACATCACGATTCGCACCTCGTAGACATGTACTTGTAGCACTCGTACCCTCGCTAGGTACATCCGGCAGCTCGCACTCTTCTGGCTCCACGTCACTCTCGCACGACCGATCCTTCGACACATGTTTGACGTGCCACTTCTGACCATTGTTCAGAATCACTGACTTGGAACCAATGATCTTTGACACAAAGAGATTTCGGCTGATTTTGCCAGATCGGGATGCTTCACACACACCCTCTCACCGATCGGAAACGTTCTTGAAACCTAACTTTCTTCTGTTTTTGCTTTCTACCTGTATCTATAAAAGAGCTAAGTTTGGTGCGCATTTCGCGACCATGAAGTAACAAACTAGGTGATTGCAATGTAGTAGAATGAGGAGAAGAACGATAGGTATGCAAGAAACATCGTATATGATCAACAACTGGAACCTTCATCAACTGTGCTAATTCTACCTGTTCAGAAAGTGTGCGGTTAAATCTTTCAACAACTGAATTTGATTCAGGATTGTAAAGGGGTGATCGCACATGTGAAATGTTTCTTTCTTTCAGAAAGTCCGAGAACATAGAAGACACAAACTGGCTGCCATTATCAGACAGTAACTCACTAGGCAAACCTTCTCTAGAGAAAACACTATTCAGAAAATTAATCACCTTATCCGTCTCAACACTGGGGAGAAAACTAACTTCAGGCCATTTGCTGTGAAGATCAACAAGAACGATCGCGTATCTCATGTATGCCGGTAAATCGTACATCGGACCTTTGATATCGAACTGCTACACGTTGCCAAGGAGATTCTGGAAGGGGCAATCTATCATTTGAAGGAGCAGGACCATTTTTGAATTATTTGCTAGAGCCTTGACAAACACAACAAGCTTTAAATCTTTCTTCTATCGCTTTAATCCATAGCTGGCCACCAATACATCGAACGTAATCGTGATTTTGTTCTCTGAATACCCAATGAGATTCATGAGCCAAATCGATCAAATCATTTCTCAAAGACACAGGGACGACAACCGTAGACCACGTAAAATCTGATGCTTGTGGACTGACAATTTCATTTTGGATAAGATAGAAGGGACGTAATTCAGCGGGAATATCTTTCTATTTGGCCATCTGGTTTCAATGAAATGACGGATTCGCAAGAGGTCTGGACATTGTTCGCAAGAAGCCTTCAAAGTTCTGAATCGTGATGGAACTCATTATAACAATCATCTGTATCATCTGACAAAAAGTACACCATGTCTTCTACCGGAATCGAGAACAGTATCAGGAATAGTATTGTCACAGCCTCTCTTGTACTGTACATCAAAGTTGAATGCCATCAATCTGTGGCCCACCTCGCCAAACGCAAACTCATCCTATCAAAACCTTTGCGGGAAAATATCATTCTCATGGCTCGTGGTCGGTTTCCAATACAAATCGTCTACCAAGTAAGTATGGCCTCCATCTCTCGCATGCCCAGACTAACGCCAAACTCTCTTTCTCTGTAGTAGAGAATTTCCTTTCTGATTCGGACAATCTTCTCGAAGCAAATTCGACAGTGCGCTTTCCAAGAATGGGGTCGATGATGGATAAAGTGGCTCCTAAGCCGACATTAGAGCGTCTGTGGAGACAACGACTGGAAGCCTAACATCAAATGGTGCTAAAGCTGTACTATTACTAATCAAGACTTCATCTTGTCAAAAGTGACCTGTGCTTCGTGAGACCAATGTAAAATGAGATGAATTCATCAACTCACGTAATGGTTCTACCAAAGTAGAGAAATTTGAAATATGCTTCGCGTAGTACCCAAATGCACCAAGTGTGGAACGCCGCGCACCAAAAGAAGACGGACTAGGAGACTGTACTAAAGCTTTCACCTTCTCACCTGAGGGTTTGATCCCGTGTTGATCAACATCGTGTCCTAAATACGTAATCTTGCCGACACCAAGCAAACACTTCGACTCGTTAAGCTTAACATTGTGTTCTGTCAAACGCTTCAAAACAGCATTCAATCGCTGATTGTGAATGTCAGTTGAAGGACCAGAAACCAACACGTCATCTAGATAGCATGCGACTCCATCAATACCTTTCAAAATTTTTGACATCACTGACTGGAATGCAGAGGGACATGAGGCTAAGCCAAAGGGACATCGCTTAAAGCGGAACAAGCCATCGGTACTATGAATGTGGTGAGTCTCTGCTATCCTCGTGTAAAGTAAGTTGCAAAGTAAGCTTCAGATAAATCAAGCTTAGAGAAAGTACATGAACCTTTCATAGAACTCATCAGTTCTTCAACTCTTGGTATTGGGTACCCATCAACAATGACAGCTTGATCGCAGCGCGCAAATCAACACAAATTCTGATTTTGCCGTTTCGCTTTCTGTACTATAACAAGATTCGATATCCATTCGGAAGCATCTACTCTCTCAATGACATCAGCTGAGAGCAACCTCTGGACTTCATTGCTAACTTGGTCTCGGATAGAAAACGGGATCTGTCTCAAGGACTGTCGTACAGGCTTAACATCAGGGTTAATGCGAACTTTGTGAATATAGCCTTTGATACATCCAAGAACGGTACCATCTGCATGAGAAGCAGGAGTAGAGCATATCGCAGCAGTGCGATCAACGTGAGACGACTGAGTACGGAACTGAGATGAGCAACTGAAGCAGACTGAAAAACTGAACTGACTGAGACAAAGGAACAACGGACTGACTTGACTGAGCAGTAGAACTTGACTGTGAAATGGAGCTGGCATGCAAAACTGAATTAGACTGGGCGACTGAGCAAGACTGAGGAGATGACAACGACTGAACTGTACGAGGAACTTGAAAATCGAAAGCCGAGGACGCAACTGACCCAGTGGTAGGAGTAACAGAGATGACATGAGACGTAGGGGTAGCAGTAGAACTAGGAGATACATGAGACGTAGACAAAACAGGTTGTGAAGAGACATGACTATCACTAACATGACAAATCGATTTGGAATTAGGAGTGAGAAGATCCCAAAGATTCTTTCCTGACACTCTGAAAACGTCGGAGCAGATCACGACCAAACAAAACATCTTTGTCCTTAAGTGTCACAACCACAAATGGTACAGTAGAAACTTTCTAATCCATCTCGAGAAGTGCAACGTAATTCAATCCTGCCAATGACTTTCACTCTCTCACCAGTATAAGTAAACACTCTCATCGAGCAAGCTTGTAAAGAATCATCAATTTCATCCTGTTGAACACACAATCAGCTAATACATGATCTGGAATAATATTAATTCCGCAACCAGTATCGAGTACACCCGTAAGAGCTTTGTCATGAACAACCAACGTAGAGGAAAACTTCTCATCTTTATTTGGATTCCCAAGACTACAAATCGTAATGCAACATATGGTGGAATCATCATTCTGTTCATGTGAGATTTCATTCACTCTGAAGTTCTTTCCTCTCGACTGCCTTCTGTGAAAATTACTCGGGGTGCTTGAACGGTTGTAACCTGGATTTGATTGACTTCTAGGACGGCTGCTACATACCTTAGAAACATGTCCAAAACCTTTTTGCAGTAGTTGCAAGTCTTGTTCCTTGCAAAACAATTCTCATAAGTAGCTACGTGTTTATCTGAGCCGCATCTGTAACATGTCCGTGGTGGTGAGGATCCGGTACCGGTATTAGGCCTACTTGAATTTGGCTTGCGCCACGAATTCCTATTGCCTTCACGGTTAGGCGTGTTTCGTTCGCGTTGCCTAGAGCGGATGTGAAAAGCGTTGTGACTCGAAGAGTTATGAGTCCTAAGAGTTGAACTTTCCTGCGCTACGCGTTCATACTCTTTCGCAATTTCAACTGCCTTTGCAAAAGTCAAATTTACTATCATCCTGCAGTAATAGCTTCTCTCTGACCCTATTGTCTTGGACACCGATAATGAGCTGTCCCCAACAACGACTCATTAAGCGGATCCTTACTGACCTTGAATCGCAGCTGGATGCAATCTGACGTAAGTCAGAAGTAAAACTCTCAATACTTTCACCTTGCTTCTGCTTCCTCTCATTGAATTTCAATCTATGAGTCCACTTTGATGTGGTACCAACAAAATAGCTATGCATTGATTTCTTAAATCAGACAACGTACTGACATCGGAACTGTCAAATGTGTATAAAATCCTTTGTCCTTCTGGACCCAAACAAGAAATCAGTAATGCCCTGCACCTGGTTCTTCCTTAGAAGCGTCAAGACCCACGGCTAGCAAGTAATTATCGTAAGTCCTAATCCATGTATCCCACGCAATGGGAGGCTCACCAGGAGAATGGAGAAAAGGAGTGGGTGCTGGAACACCCGTAATAACACTGGCCATGTCAACAAAATTCAGAGAAAGAAACTAAGTCTAGCCTAAGTTCTCAAGTAAGCAAAATT
This sequence comes from Prostheceraeus crozeri, assembly GCA_907163375.1. Classification (NCBI taxonomy): domain Eukaryota; kingdom Metazoa; phylum Platyhelminthes; order Polycladida; family Euryleptidae; genus Prostheceraeus; species Prostheceraeus crozeri. The sequence continues at coordinate 106,505 of CAJQUW010005698.1, forward strand.
TATACACCTAAGGATTTAAAAATTTATTACTCGAATAGTAAAGCAAAAACAGAAGAACTTAGTAAATAATTTTCGACATCCTCGTCGCCAATATTATGTTCCTCGTCGCCAATATTATGTTTTCTATTGTATTGTAGTATTACTTAGTATACATGACAAAAGTAAAAAGCATCGAATTTCAGTTCGCAATGTTCTGAAAGTCCATATTTAAAACACATTACAGTTCATGAAAATAATTCATTAGTGTAGACAAACAATTGTTTAAATCATAAACACCATACCTACCAGCCGCACATCTTTTGCATGGTAATCTGATCTATCGTGTGTCTGATCCCCGCTACATGCCTTAATGTCGGCGGTCACAATTGTAACGAGTTATTTATTCATTGATTATTATTGCCTTGACAACTGATGTGTGGTGGTGAGGGTTTGATCCTGCCAATTGACAGAGTCGCGTAAGTGGCTCGTAGCTCAGTTGGTTAGACCACAGGTCTGTAAAAGTGGAAACCTTTTGTACGACAAAAGTTGCTTGCCATATTTACTGCCTGGAGTGTTTGCTAAAATGAAAGTGAACCCGCACTGTTTCTATAAATCATGTTTGAAACGTGCATAGGTCAAGCTGTGAAAACATATTTCAGTACTACTTAGAAATAGTAGACGATTGGACGATTAGAGGGAGAGAGACGGGAGCAAGGGTGTTCATCTTGGCCAGATCGTGGTGACCCGCTCTCAGATATTTATGCGGAAAGGAAATTTGTTTTTCATATTGAACTAAAGTTTTCAGTCTTCAACACCTGCTGATGCTTGGTAGATCAATCTATCAAGCAAACTCTATCCCGAAAGGCAATCTGATTTGGATTGCATGCCAATCATTATTATTGGTTTTAGGGAAATTTCTTGAAAAAATTAATTCGTGACCGTGCACTTTTTTCCTTCGAAGGGAATTTTTGATTGAAGAGACCTGCAACAGCCGCTATCCCTCTCTACTGTTCCTGCTTATTACCTCGTCCCGCGTTCTCAACGGTGCTCAGATTATGAGTGTCAGCTGGGCCAAACCGAATCTGGTCTCAACTCAAACAAACTCCTATTCTACGTTTCATTTGGTGCATAAACTATTGTTGTGTGTTATTTTGTTTCTCTACACTAATTGTGAATAAAGGTGAACTGAAAGTTCATGTTCTGTGTCAGTATATAAACTCATGCTTTTCATGAATAAAGTACGGACGTGTGAAAGTAATAACTTGTTATTACTTAGATATCTCAGAGTGGGACTTGAAAGTCGTGTTGGGAATCGCCGATCACAGAGTGGGCTAAAGCATTGGCGAGCTCGCCTGAGAGCCGTCGGTTCTTCTACTGCCCACTTCTTCACACTAAGGATTTCTATCTGTTTCACTTGTCACTTCTACTCTCCTATTTCTGTTTTCTCGTAGGGACTAGGGACACTAAGGACACTAAGTTTCAGCACGCCAACTTCGCAACGTCATGGACCGCATCGAGAAGATCGATATCGGCGATCCAGCGAGCATCAACAACTGGCACGACCGGTTTAACTTCTACGTCCAGACCAACAAGGACATCGAAGCGAAGAATCAAACGGCGTTCTATTTGACGATGATAGGCAAGGAAGCTTACGACCTACTGCACGACTTAGCGTATCCGGACACCCTTGGCACGAAAACAGTAACGGAGCTGAAGGAGTTAATGGTAAGCCACCTCAAACCCGTACATTTCGAGGCGACTGAATGTGCCTGTTTTCACAACTTGTCTCGTCGTGGGGAGGAACCGCTAAGACACTTCCTACTTCGGTTGCAACGGCAGGCGTCCAAATGCAACTTCGGCGCTGAACTACAGACCCAGTTACGAGACCGAATCGTCGCAGGTGTTAACGAAGCAGAAATTCAACGACGTTTGCTCCGGGAACCTCACTTAACCTTTGCAAAAGCTAAATCTATACTTGAGACTTGGGATGACGTCAATCTCGCTTTATCGGGTCAAATCGCGCAGGTGCATTTCCAAGGGTCTCAGCAGACTTCGCGCAGTCGTCGTACCCAGTCAAACAGCCACGTCGCAGCTAATCGATCAACAGTGTTTCAACACCGACCTACAGCCACTAATCGATCTTCGCATCCAACCAGACGCAATCACAACCTGCAGCAAGCTACACGACAGCAGACGTCAGCACCGCACATGCGACCATGTGACTCATGTGGTGGTCCTCACAAACGGCGCTCTTGTAAGTTTCTATCCGCTGTTTGTCACAAATGTAACAAGATTGGACACCTCGCTAAGGTTTGCCGCAGCTCTGGTCCGATCACAAGTCACAACACTGAACGTTCAAAGTCTAACCGAGCCGCTATTACTAACCTTCCGACACCGATACCTTCAACAAGCCAGATTGCTACCATCAACGCTTCGACTCTCGATGACGACTATACCTCCGTTGATTTCCTGTCTTTGGCTGTCGATCACGTGTCTAATCAACACATCAAGCAGACACTGACGTTCGTCTCCGGTCAGTCAGCTGACTTCATCGTTGACACAGGAAGCCCCGTCTCCTTTTTGCCACTCGAACAGTTTCGTCGCATCTCTTCTGCCGACATATAGCCGGCTATTAAGACAATACGCGGAGTCTCCGGTCACAGTCTACCGGTTAAGGGTGAAGCAACAGCTGAAGTTATAGTACCTGACAGAAATCGTCCGATTGGAATCAATCTGGTGATCGCTGAGAGAGGTCCTACAGTGTTGGGTTTAGACGGACTACGTTCACTACGCGTCAGCATTACCTTGGTTACAAGAACAATGCCTTCGTTGTCTGCATCTCCTACACAACCGCAACAGCTGTCTACTACGGTGACTAATCTTATACACGCTTGTGCGAATAACTCCGGTGGTATTGATGTACAACCAGTTAAACTTGAAGCAACATGTGAACCAATCTTCCGCAAAGCTCGTCCTGTACCTTATGGTCTTCGGGATGCCGTTCAAGCTAACATCCAGGAGTTGGTACAGAAAGAAGTCCTAAAGCAAGTTCAAGCGAGTTCATGGGCAACCCCAATAGTCACACCGTTAAAGGCAGATGGTAGTCCGAGAATTTGTGGAGAGTACAGGGTTACGGTTAACCCATTCCTGAAACAAGGTGCTGACACTACCAGAGAAGTGGAAGACATGTTCCAGGGTCTTGCTGGTGCCAAGATATTCTCGAAGGTTGATCTAACCAACGCTTTCCTCCAAGTACCCCTTGATGAAGAATCTAAAGAGCTGACCACCGTGCATACTATCTGGGGCTTGTACGAGTATCAATACCAATTTCTACCCTTTGACTTAACTATTTCGCCAGCGGTCTTCCAGAAGGTTATCGATCAAGTTACTGCTGGATTGTCTGGTGTCAGGTCATATCAAGATGACATTATTGTGTATGCACCTTCGGTTGAACAACACAACGCTCGACTTATTCAATTGTTACAGGTACTCAAGGATCATAACGTGCAGATCAATGCAAAGAAGTCAGTTTTTGGTGTCAGTTGTATCAAGTATCTGGGTTACAGTATCGACGGTCAAGGTATTCATCCGAATCTCGACAGAATTCGCGCGGTGCAACAAGCTCCGAAGCCTTCCACATCGAAGCAACTTCAATCCTTCTTAGGATTTGTTCAGTACTACTCGCGGTTCGTACGAAACTTTTCCGATAAAGCACAACCTGAACTGTCGAAACTGAAGCCGCATACAACACTCTTCTGCATTCTGTCATTAATGAAGAAGTTTTACGCAGTTTTCAAGTTGGAGAATCATGCCATCTCTACGTTGACGCTTCGGAAAGGGCACTTGGCGCAGTACTGGAACAACGAGGTCACCCAATCATGTGCAAATCTAGAAGTCTCAGCTCTGCTGAAAGAAATTATTCGCAGACACAACGCGAAGCTCTCGCTGTCATCTGGGCCGTTCGCAGACTTCACAAATACCTGTATGGAAACCACTTCCATATTTACACGGATCACCAAGCACTTCAAAATATTTTCAATCCGAGTGCTTCAGTTGGTAAGGCAACATCAGCCATGTTGGTACGTTGGGCCATCGACCTTAGTGCCTACCATAACACCATCAAGTACAAGCCAGGAAGTCAACTGTCTCATGCCGACTACCTGTCACGACATGCCCATCCTGAGCCATCATCTGCTGTATCGACGACATACTTTATTAATCCGTTGCCGATTGATCGCCGAAACACGTCTTGCCTTTGGTTCTGTTTTGTCCGGCATACGAACGGGGTGGTCGACTTCGGCTCGCAAGCGGTTTCCTGAGTTGTACGCCAAACGTCATGATCTTACTTGTCACGCAGATGGTATTCTCCTGTTCAAGGATTTGGTTGTCATTCCTCCTACGTGTCGCCTGGCCTTCCTTAACCACCTACACATGGGACATCTCGGACGAGATAAAACGATCTCCTTGTCTCGCATGCTATGCTGGTGGCCTACCATAAATGCGGATATTCTGAATTTTTCAAGACAATGCCAACAGTGTAGATCAATCAAGTCTCGCACGCATCCTAATTGGACTCCGTGGCCAGTAACCTTTCGACCCATGCAACGCGTACATGTTGACTTTTGTGGACCCTTCCTCGGGAAGTACCATGCATTGATCGTCGAAGACTCGTTTTCCAAATACCCTGAAGTTTTTTAACAACAACGGCAACGGCTGATTTCACTATATGGGCAATGAGAAGATTTTTTGCACGGGAGGGAATACCATATGTTATGGTTAGCAACAACGGTCCGCAGTTCAGGTCAGAGAAGTTACAGTCTTGGCTTAAGTCTATCGGATGTCAACCTGTGTTCACCGCTCCGAGACACCCGCAGTCGAACGGGCAGGCGGAAAATTTCGTCAGAAGTTTGAAGAATGCAATTCACGCTTACGCTCCTGAGAATCTCGCTCATCTATGGCAAGCCATTGACACCTTCCTCCTTCAATACCGCAACGCCGTTCACGCATCAACCAAGAGAACTCCTTCCTTCCTCCTTCACGGTACTACAGTCCGAACAACTGCTAACATAGACACTCCAGATGTCACGTTCTATCGAGGAAACGATAATCGTCCTTCGCACGGTCTTCTCCTGAATCGCATCGGTAATCGTATGTTCAACGTGATGGATCTCGACGATGGTACATTACATCGCAGACATATTGATCAGGTCAATGTTAATCATCCATCCAGTCCGACATCGATCAAACCTCAGCTTCAGTCGCAGTCAGAAGATCATCCTCCGACTTCTAATTCCTCGAACCTTCCTGTTCCGCAAGTACCTACCTCTCCTGTACCGCGAGTTCCTGACTTTCCTGTTCCTGACCCATGTTCAAGTCCTTCTGTTCCTGATGTCACATCGGATCCTGTGGTAAGTGAACTTAGTCCCTCACACTCGCCTACTCTTCGTATTTCGCAGCCAGCTACAGATTCACCACACATACACACTCCTGCTCCACGTCGGAGTAATCGAGTTCGCCGAAGGCCTGCCTGGTTGGAGGACTTTTCGTAACCGGGAGGAACCTGCAACAGCCGCTATCCCTCTCTACTGTTTCTGCTTATTACCTCGTCCCGCGTTCTCAACGGTGCTCAGATTATGAGTGTCAGCTGGGCCAAACCGAATCTGGTCTCAACTCAAACAAACTCCTATTCTACGTTTCATTTGGTGCATAAACTATTGTTGTGTGTTATTTTGTTTCTCTACACTAATTGTGAATAAAGGTGAACTGAAAGTTCATGTTCTGTGTCAGTATATAAACTCATGCTTTTCATGAATAAAGTACGGACGTGTGAAAGTAATAACTTGTTATTACTTAGATATCTCAGAGTGGGACTTGAAAGTCGTGTTGGGAATCGCCGATCACAGAGTGGGCTAAAGCAAGAACTTGAGCCTACGAATGTCGAATGATTTTTGTGGATGCTTTAATGCACTCCTGGCATAAAATAATTGTTTACGCAATTTATTGCCACTAAGTCATGAAATTTCATCTGTGTTAACTGCAGTTATCAGAAAAACATGACAGTATATTGCAGACTTCGACATTTGAGAGACCTCATCTAGCTGAATAATCTCAGTACATTGTTATTTATTAGCTAATTATTTGTTTATTTACCTGTTATTAGCCATTAGTTATCTATCTAGCAATACTTTTGCGATTTACTTTGTCAGCAGTTTTCAGCAAAGGCTGTACAATATTCAAAGACTAAAAGCTCCCATCCTCCACACGTTAAATTTGTGGAAACAGCTCTTTTATCTTTAGCGAAGATATCGAACAACTTCTATACATTAGTTGGAAGATAGGAACTACATATATTTTTCTACTCGCAAAAGATAATTTTAGCTTCCAAAAGTCACACGAGTTCAGTCTTTCTATCTTGCACTGGCTTTGGTTCTCTGGTCAGCCATTCTTAATCGTACGGCTGTACGTAAATTGCATATGGGTCATTCCACGACGATTCACCCAATTTTTGGAAAATTTTGTGCCATAAAGTATGAGATTTTGTTCCTTTTTGGATACATGTTTGCTATGCATTAGAAAACACCGAATCTGAATGAAATATTAGCTTCCAATTTTGAATATAGCCGGACCTAAAGCTATTTTTAACAACACTTTTTTCCAAATTTTTGAAATTCTCAAATTTGAATTTTTACGTCGCTGTAACTTTTTTCTGTCAGTTCGTTACTCAACCAAGCTTTGTATGCAGCACTAGTTTGGTACAAAGGAATTCCTGCATTTCAAGGGTAACTGGTATGTAGAACGGATCTAAATGGCTCCAAAGATGGTAATAAAATAGGGTCCGCAAAAAAAGACACAAAAAATTTAGACCAATCTCACAGCTTTCTGTATTCTTGTTACCCGATATAACCATGATAATTGTGTTGCTGTATATCAGTGTGTTTCACATCTGTGATATCAAGCGGTAAGCAGATAAAAGAGACCTACACTAGGCATTCAAAACTCGTGCTTTTTCAAAAAATGCCAAAAATGGCTGTTTTCAAGCTGGGCTAGCTTATATCTGTATGCCAGTTTTGACTCCAAATTGATGCTGAAACTCAGAAACATGCTCAATTACTTGTAGAAGAAATTTTATCAGGTAACCAATAGTCAAAGTGTTATAAATTGGCTAATTTTGATTTTGCACATTTTTTCAATATATGATGTCAATATTATATAAGTAGTATCGAGAAGTAGCATTTATAGCACAATTGTTCTTGAAAACGTTAAGTTGGCGTGCAGTACGAAATTATTCCCTTTGATAGACATTATATATGAAACTTTGATGAACTGCAATACAGCCAAATATGACTTTCGAAGCTCGAGTTTTGTTGGAGTAGATATGCTTTATCAATCGACATTGTACTTTTGAATAGTAAAGTTTCTGCCAAATGCTCAGGATCGATTTATTTCACTGTTTTCTGAAGTAATCATTTACTTTTAACAATTTCATTTATTCTATTGGCGAGATTTCGTTCGCAACAAACCGCAGAAATGGAAACTGCATTCATTTCATGTTGTGATAGTGTAAATACAGTAGAAATCGGATAATTTGTCACCCGCGGGAGTTGAGCAAAGTGACGAATTATCCGAAGTGACGAATTATCCGGTGTTTTCAATTAAATGCCCCGTATATGAATACAACTAAACTCCCTGACATATTCTATCTAGGATCTGACTTAGTAAATGATTAATTGCAAGAATGTACTGGTAGGCCTATGTACAATTGGTAATTTTTACTTTCTATTTGATCCTAAAGGCATTGTCATATTTTTCCTCAACCACCGTCTACCTACCTGTTAACGAAATTATCTTTACAGCTTCGATTTGCATTTTTGATGTCACTATATTTATGTATAAGGCTGCACCCCGCTATTACTGACTTTTTACGAAATGTAGTAGACTTACAGGGTGTATAAATGAATAATGTACATGACATTTAGTCAGCAATAAACCTAAGGATTATGTAGTTCTTTTTTCATAGAGCATATTGTCATTAAGTCGTCATTATCCTGTCTGCATTATTGAATGATTATAAAAAAAACAATTTCAGAAAAGCCAAGTCGGATCAATTTTATATATTTCAGAATAGAAAAGGTGAAGCAATTTGTCACAATAAATCTGATAGGCACACTAAGAATTAACAAAACAATTAAATCAATTATCTCTGGGCCTCATTGGTCCAATTGTATGAAATGCTCTTAAGTAGAAAATAAGTATCGTTCAAACTTCAATACTTAAGGTCGAAAAAAATCTGTTATCTTGCTTTGCGTCATGATTGTAGATGTTTTCATTACAGTATCAGAGAGTTTTGCAAAGTTAAAAGCTGACGTATCAAGATCATTTTGTAAAAAGAAATTTCGCAATGTGTCGATGGCAGCGATAGCCTCGGATGATTTTACTGGTTTTATCGGAACACTGTCGTCTTGCCCATCTTCTTCGTCACTGATCTCCACAACTTCGGCGCTTGTACTTTCTGTAACACTGTCGACTATATCAATTTCGTTCACTGGAGCACAGGTCGAAGCTAGCTCATCCGCCGACAGAAACGTATCAGCAGTAACTCTTGGGGCTGGTGTAAGAATTCTTGCCATTCGTTCAAAAATATTCCTGAAATCTGGCAGAGAATTTTCGGAGTTTTCGCCACTAGTTGTTTCGTTGGATGTAATGAATCCACAATGTCGATAACAATTCTGGATTACCACAGGAGAAACTGAATCCCACGCCTTTGCGGCTAAAGAGACTGCCAATAGCAGATCAGGTTTAAAATCACTACCAGAATCCAGCTCACAAACCATTCGTGTCAGCAGGAATTTTTTGTAGTAAGCTTTCAAGCATCGTATTACACCTCCGTCCATAGGTTGTGTGTGTGATGTGGTGTTCGCCGGAAAAAACATGAGTCTCACAGACCTCAGATTCTCGATCACTGGATGTGCAGGACAGTTGTCTATAAACAGCACAATTTTTCTTTTTTCTTTAGTCATTTCTTCATCCAGTTTTCTAACGTATTCAACGAACAAGTTACTCGTCATCCAAGACTTCTTATTAGCCTTGTAGATAACAGGTAATTTCTTTACACCTTGAAAGCAGCGCGGCTTTTCAAATCTACCAATAACAAGCAAAGGTCGTTTGTCACTTCCATCCATGTTTGCAGTGACCATGAGGGTTATTCTCTGTTTGCAGGCTTTACCACCGATGCAACGATCACCTTTCTCGGCTAGAGTTTTGTTTGGCAAAAGCTGCCAAAATAACCCGGTTTCATCAGCATTGTACACGTCTGATGGTTTGTACTCGAGGAGCAACTCAGGCAGATCTTCCTTCCATTTTGATATTGCATCTTGCGGTGCAGATTGACCTTCACCGCTGATCATGCGATTGGTTATTGCATGGCGAGCTTTGAATCGTTGGAGCCAGCTTTCACTAAAGTCATGTTCTTCATTCTGCAAGAGATTACCAAATTCTTTAGCTTTCTGAAGGAGCAATGGTCCGCTGATAGGTACTCCTTGGGATCTTACTTGCCTGAACCAATTAAACAGACACTCGTCTACGTCTGGCTGGTTCGATCGCCTCATTCTTTTCCGGCTACTATCAAAATCATTGTACTCAACTGCTTTGAGGATCTTTTCCTTGTTCTTTAGCCAGTAATCCATATCGATCTTCAACCTCACTCTTCGTCAATTTGTCCTTTTCATATATCCTTATGATATCGGCTTTCTCCTTTAGAGATTTGGTCTGGCTAGCACGTTTCATAGTGTGGCTGGCAAGCGTCGATCTATTGTTAGTATAAGCACAATTCTCATCATTTTTCTTAGTCTCACGCATCACACGTCACAAATTGCAGGCGTTGAACTAAGCGTATAATGTAGATCAGCCAATCACGTTTCGATTAGCGCGTTTCCCCATCGACTTCACTTACATAGCCAACCAATGACACGTTACTTCAAGTATTTCCAAGTTCTTGGAGATTTTTATTATGACGAAATAGCCGATAAAATAGCATTTCGAGTGATTTTGAGGTAACGAATTAAAATTTATCCGATCTGACGAATTATCCGAATTCTGATATATGTGATAGATGGCAGTTTTGGCCGGGAATTTTCAAAACGACGAGTTAAGCGGGTGTGACGAATTATCAGATGAAAAATTAACCGATTACTACTGTAGCTTTTGACTTACTCGGTGTCGCAGAGTGTTTTCTGAGCGAAACCCACGAACCATTAATATTAATCTAGTAGACCCTTATAGATCACCTAATGCATTGTCGACAGAATTTAGAACTTCATTCTCTTGATCTTTTCCTGGTAGCAGCAACATTTTCCCAGGTATCACTGTTGCCTTACCACTGATTGGTAAGTATAACCAATCAAGGATCTCATATGTAGGTACCCTTCTGTATTTTTAATGGCACTGGGAATCTCTCACGTGCGTTTCACTCATCATATTCGAGATCGTCATGTAATTAGCGAACCGCTATTATTAAATCGCACCTGAATAAAATACTCGTAGTTGAAATTCAGGTTGAAAAAATGTTAAAAATCATGTTGAAATGCAGGCTTGTTTAGATAAGATACATAGATATTGCACGACGACTGATTGACAGAATTTCATGTAATTTTACATTTTTACTTGAGCTACTAATTATTTCAAGTATTCACTTACGTAAATTGAAATTAAAAAGTGATGACTTCCCAATGAGTAGAAGCAGGCGTGGACAAATATTTTAGCTATCATGATCAATATCCCATGTGAATCATTGCTTACGTTTGATATTAACAATTGCTGTTGTTGATCCCTCTGATTCATAAATCCCTTATACGATCGAATGTAAGTAAATTATTCCTGTTCATAGAAAAATTAAACTAGATCAATTTTTAAGCCTTTCATAAAACTGCACGCTATACAAAAGTAACTCAGGATTATAGGTTTCATAAAAAGAAAACAAGTTAAAGCGGGATTCTGCCCAGCCTTTCAAAAGTAATGCAAAAAGAAATGCTTTTTCATAAACTTGGTAATAAAAAGGCATACGAGTACATTTCATTCTTGTTCAGGTAACAATTTAGCATTTTTTTTCAATGTTCAGGTAACCTCCTTTTTTCTCGAGAAAATGTGGTCTGGACAGAGAGGTGATATAGTAATCAGTTCCTTGAGTAAAGCGGTTAAGAGACATGAGCAATCACTTCTCATGTGCGCATTCACTTGGCCTTAAAACATGTTCGGGAAATTGTCATTAAAAATCTAACTTTTATGAAAATTAATGTTGTAGCATAAAAAATGTCTGGTATAGGTATAGAAATAGTATTCCAATGCCGAGTGAAGGCCTGTGGTCTGGGCGCACCCGACGCCACTGATTCTTGTCCATGAAGACCATGTGTTTGGGTTACATATAAACACATTAATGTGATTATTACGTGATCAATTCGGAATGCTATTTAAAAACCTCAGAACGGAACGGAGTGGCTTCTCATGATCAATACTTTCACAATATCATAATACTAAAATATCAATAGGCCTATTGTTTTCAATTTGAGGCTTATACATTGATTGGTGTAATCAAAAATGCATTTCCTGTCTGAAGAATCTTTCGATACTAACTGATGATCATGATAATTCATGAGTATAAGTCAGTCATCTGTTATTGAAGGAGATTCTACATATTTCATGCAAACAAATCATTTTCCACCACAATCGAATTGTCTTGCATATCTTTTCTACACAACATTTTTCAACATCAACTTTGAAATAGTGTTTGTTACAAATGCATTAGGGCTCTTCTCCGGTTTGTTGCGAACGAAATCTCACCAATAGAATGAATGAAATTGTTAAAAGTGATTGATTACTTCAGAAAACAGTAAGATAAATCGACCCTGAGTATTTCGCAGAAACTTTACTATTCAAAAGTACAATGTCGATTGATAAAGCATATCTACTCCAACAAAACTCGAGCTTCGAAAGTCATATTTGGCTACATGACTACATCATAGCCTACATCATAGATCACTATAGGCTTACCTGAACCTATTTTTTGTGATCATTGCTGTGTCAATCATCAATTATTTTCGATGAAAGTTTATCAAATGTCGCTTTAAGTTGGATGCATGCGATTCGGCTCCTCCCATCTCGTTGATCTGTGCTTCACACGGTTTTTCTCCAGTCTCTACCAGACAGGAAAATCCCCCATCTCCAAAATTAAAAAGTATGAGTACACTTTCGATTTTAATATGCGCTTTGGAGGAGAGATCACACACGATTAACGTGAACAAACTAGTATTTCATTTTTTTTCTCTGACGTGACCTTTGGCGCGTAGGTGTGATCGAGGCTGAGAAGGCTTGTCTTCTCTACTAAATCAGCCGAGTGAAAAGAAAATCCTTCTTTCACTATCACGGTTCACTCCCTCAACTATTACAAACTTTGCTTCCAGCAGTGTCTCTGCGCTTTTGTTTGACGGAGAAAGTTGACATCAAGACAGTGACAGCTATGCACGAGGATAAATAATTTGATTGTATTATATAATTCGGGTCTAGTTATAGGCCGGTGTCCGGAGTTCCATCATTTGATAGGACTCCGACTCCAGCAAAAATGATATGACTCCGGGACTCCGACTCCGCATCCCTGGTATACAGTGAAAATTTTTATATGAAAAGATTCAATTTTTTGCGGAGATTACGTTCTCGTGGTTCAAAAAATTATGTGAGCATTTTTGAAAAAAGTCAAAAATTGCCATTTTTTATACTACCGAGATGACTCTCCTAAATAAGTAGTATGAAACAAGTTGGATATCAAAAGGAATGAATATTTTCTGAACAGCATCCTAACCAAGCGGATTTCAAGCTGATTATCAAGGGGATTTCATGAATTGTATTATAATGAAAGTCTTCATGAAAAAGTCACGATGTTATTCGTGCTTTCTTGGCTGAAATTTCAAGTTTTTAATTCAATTTCCACCGGCATGATTTTATGATTCACAAATTCATGTTTTATTTATTGAATCTGACTAGTGATATGGACCCATTTGCATCTTTCAAAGTTAATTGAAATCATTGTCTTTGATTGCTTGACTTTGCTGTGCCAGTGGCAGTTAGCTTATAAATGATCACACTTAAGAAGATTCACTTGAGGTTGAGCATGAAAGCAATAGCTGGTCATCGAGTTGACAATTCAACAAATATTACCTCTCCAAGGTTGTCATGACACGGACGATCTGTAAAATAATATCATTTCCTTCTGCTTTATGCTATCATGATCAGCTAATTACGTGGATATTTCTTCAAAACTGCATAAATGTGCATATCTCACATTTGGAAACAATTCCGACTGTATCTCCCTTGAGTTCATTTAATAAAATCGAAGGTGTATACACATAGGGGATTTAATAAATGCGGAGTTACCACTCTACCTAATATCCCTACTCTATGAATGCAACACCATTAGTTGTTGGGAACTTCATTCTATGGAAGTGTCCCTAATGATTATTTCAGTATCATCCTCCGTGCCTACGATACTTGCTGACATAATAGAAGCTTACAATTTCTTGCACTGCCGTTTCTAAATGTTTTTATGACATCAAGGAAAGAGAACCACGGGTTGTTTCGAAAGTACATTCATGAAAAATCACGAAGAAAGCTAAAATCACACCGAGAATTTTTTCCGGTCTTTTCAAGGTGCACCCGGATGCCGAAGTGAATGACATCAACTAATTTGGTAAGACTGATGACAAGCTAGCACATTTTGCGTTCGCCAATCCTCTTTTGTCTCTTGATTTGAGACCTTTTGTCTTTTGAGTTGACCCCAAGTTGACGAAATACGTTGTATCATCTGAAACCTCAGACTGTACCTTTCCTTTTCAATCAAATGTATACAGAGCAAACTTTTTGTGCTAAATTTGTTGCAGGGAAAGCTATTTATCAGGCAGGCCATAAGAGAGGTATTATTTGACATTATGATCTACTATTGAAGTTTCTTGGGATCAATTTGACCCCAGGTTGACGGAAGAGGGTTAAGTCAGAAGAGTCGACAAAGACTTTTCGATCGTGCATGTGACAAATGTCAAAACCTACTTCTGATTTGCTGCGTCACATTGCACCAAAGAACAAATGACGAGTGACAGAGCGCTCCCAGTTCGACCACATGTTTTTAAAAGTGACACGTGTTGTCTGATTATCATCGCTCTGTCAATGCACACAGCTGCAAGTGCACTTATGGATAGATCACTTTGGAACTCACAGACATCGACAACGCATCTTTTGCAGAGGACACATGAATATGTCTAGACGAAAAACAGCAATCGGTCGGAAGCAGGGAAAAGTGAGCACAATTTGAATACAGACTGACCTTGCGACTCGTCCCCATAAAACAGTACCTTCAAAAAACAGCTTTCCAAGGTCTAAATGTAGGTCAGGCAATCTACAGCGAATTGCAATTCAACCCGCCACAAATTGCAATAGTTTCAAGAATGGGTTCATCTTGTAGAGAACAAACCCTTATCAACATACCAAAAATCTAAGAAAATCTAGTTAGTGGAAGAGTCTTTTCGAAATACGAAAGAAAAGTGTATTACAAATTTGCATCAATTTACATCTACAAGTGCCTTACGTGATGAAACCGCAATGAAAATATATTCTGATAAAATATTGTACCTGCATCATCTAAATATACTGTATGTAGCATCTGCTGACTACAGAATGATGTACTTAAGATATCAATCTCAGCACTTAGGAAATATGATAAAAAGTCAGACTTCACGACAAGTGCCTCACTGAATCAAAAGCAAAATACTTCATTAGAACGAAAATTATCCATTTTATGAATGCCATAACAAGAGCAAATGAAATCAACACACTAATAGCGTAGAATATGCCAGCTGTATTCTCATGAGTCAACGATGTCTTAAACAAAGAATAAGCAATTCAAAGACTATAACATCCTCTTTAGCAACTCCTCTCATGAAAACGCATAGAATTTTAAGCTTCTAGATGAAAAGTAAGTTTACACATGTCACAATCCGGTTTGTCTGCTTCAGCTTACTTTGCAGAAGCCGCAATTTCATTTGAAAGACAATCATTCTATGCTATCATATGCGCTTTCGCATTGAAGCAACTATGGATGCCTTGGTTATAGAGGCTCACGCAGGTTCTTCCCTTGCCATAAGCAAATTTGCAATAATTTACATATACAGGTGCCTTAGAATGTGTATTAGATGATAGGTGTGAGTGCTTACATTTCTATGCATATTCACCATGGAGTACTTGCAAAAGTGCTTCGCTTATTGGTGAAAAAAATGAAAATTCGTTTCCTGACTTATGCAAATCTTAGCAAATTTACACCCTACAGGTACCTAAAAAAAGTTATTTACAAGACAAGGGTACGTAAGCGCGTTTTCAACCTATCTGCTTGAACAACTACATTATGCGTTTTCACAAGACGGTAGTTGCAAGAAGTAATCGTTTATTGATAGTAAAACTCGCAGATTTGTACGTCAGTTTGCATAATAGTCGCAGAGATAGTCCGGGAGCTAGCGTGAAGTTGTGCAGGGAACGAGGTAGTACATAAAACTTTCACATAGCATAGTACACCTCTAACCTACTGCAAAACTTCGCGTCTGCCGGATCAGATCATTTGCTTTTCAGAAATAGAGAGGATAACACAATCCTATGTATTTCCAATGGTAAAATTGTGACATTTAAGGTGTTGACTCCATTTTTTCGAATTTTTGCTCATAAAAGTTACACAAATTGGCATTTTGTTGAATTGGTTATTATAGAAATCATCTACAGATCATGATCTTTCAAATGAGCTATCATTCAGTGACAGAGGATGAAGCAAAGTGTGCAAGCAGACACTTTTCGTTGGTGTAACTGCAAATTTTAACATAGAAATTTCAGGAAAATTGTTGATATACTTTAACGAAAAGTGTCTGTTTGTACACTTTACTTCATCCTCTGTCACTGAATGATAACTCATTTGGAAGATCATGATCTGTAGATGATTTCTATATTAACCAGTTCAACAAAATACCAATTTGTGTAACTTTTATGAGCAAAAATTCGAAAAAATGGAGTCAACACCTTAAATGTCACAATTTTACCACTGGAAATACATAGGATTGTGTTATCATCTCTATTTCTGAAAAGCAAATGATCTGATCCGGCAGACGCGAAGTTTTGCAGTAGGTTAGAGGTGTGCGATGCTATGTGAAAGTTTTATGTACTACCTCGTTCCCTGCACAACTTCACGCTAGCTCCCGGACTAAGAGTTACAAGTATTCTTGAACTATTGAAGTCCAACCGCTTGGAAAGGACATAATTCAGAAAATATAACTGGTATTAGTGAGAGCCATGTGGAAGATAAATGAAGCAAATGAAACAAAGCTGCAACGCTTCATTTTGATTGGCTGTTGCAATCTTTATCTGCGATTTCATTGGTGCAAACGCGTCTTTGCATTTCGAAAAGACTTGACTTCTGAGACTTGACAAGTGGAGAGTTCAGGGTGTTCCACCAGCTAGACTTTCTTAGATTTTTGATATGTTGATAAGGGGTTTTTCTCTACGAGATGAGCCCATTCTTGAAACTATTGCAATTTATGGCGGGTTGAAGCGCAATTAGCTGTAGATTGCATGGACTAATGCAGCATCAATTACAGGTAATTCTGACAATCAGGCCTGTGGAGCCGGAGCCGGAACCTTAAGGAGCCGATGGTTTTGGTCGGAGCCGGAGCCGGAGCCGGATCCGATTTATCACAAAGGCTCCTGCTCCGGCTCCGATTGTTTGAGCTTTGATATAAATCTAGAATTTTGAAAGGTTTTAATTGGCATCATAAAAAAATTAGATCATTTGAAATCTAAAGATATGTCTTTTAAGTATACCAATGATCTGTCCTCCACGATATCTTTCTTTGCAGTTGCCGCCTTCTTTTGCATTATATGTATTATATTTGCACACATGTGTAATATTTTTTTATTACATATGTTTCGTAAGACTAATTTCCATAGCTTTTAGTGACAACGTATTCTCCAAAATCCATTAATTTGAAGACTTGTTATATGCATGCTAACTAAATGATTGTAGATTCCTAGAGACAAGTCGCCAGTCATTTATGTACACATTTCCAGTTCAGTCACCATAGACAATATAGCTACATTTCTTGCTCAATGTCTTAAATCTAATACGGTTACTATGTAGGCTATCATCTATCGGTATGGTGACAATGCCAATTTCCTTAGATTGTATTGTAGGCTCTTGTGCAGTCCCCCACCTACATTTTTCAAAACAATCGATTATACAATTTGATCAATTTTGATTGGAGGGATAACTCTTCACAGTCACACGAATGAACTGACTACAAGTCCTCGCATGGCTATAGCAATAAGTGACCCAGCCACTTCTAGTTGCGCCCTATTATTCTAAAGGTATCTCATTCACAATGAATTTCCTTTGACTTCAAAATTCAAAGGGTATATTTCAATGCGAAAAAATCCGAAGCCAAATTACAATGTTGACTTGCTGACGAAGTTTGCGACCATGACATCGCAATTACCCACGTAGATTTTTACAACAGCACGGAATGCTTTACTCAAACCGGTGATGCTGAAACGGACATCCAATGGTGCTGCATCTTTTTACCAGAGAAAAAATGGGGGGGGAGGACTGCACAAGAGCCGTATTGTGTAATAATATTTCCCCAAATGTCATAGACCTGTGGATTTCAAGAATTTTCATTATTATTTTTTCCGTCTGTCAACACTTTATGCTGATATCATGTTGACTTATATGTATATAATAAAGAAAGATTGAGACGCTCTCAATAAAGGCGTCTTTTGACCTCCCTTTTCTACTGTCTGTGACATAAAACCGCACGCGCATTCGAAAGCTAGCAAAGTAGATGGGATTTCTGCTCGGTGCTCGCAGTCAAATTTTTATTATGCATTTCACCCTGCAACATGCTGTGTGATACTCCGAGTTCAGTTTCATCAGCCTAACCATCATCAGAGGAATAGTGGTAATATGTTATACATAAATTGAATATAATAATATACATGAATCATTGATGAATTGTTTAGTGCAACCTTACGCCATAATGAAAAACACGAAATTAACATAATATTAGTTAAGCCTTAACTTATTAAGTACGCTGCATAGAATTACAAAACTCGTCCTAAATTAGATATTTTTATTTTTTTAAGTATAATTTTCAATTGTACATTTCTAGCCTACACTGCAATGAGACTATCTAAATTACAATTTCTACAGATAATGAGTCGTGGGCTACCCACCGATCATATTATTCATGGACCAACAGACTTGGATAAAGGCAATAACAAATAGCAATAACAACCTAAGCTAGCCTATATACACTTTAATATTCAATAAATCAATTGATATCTTGATTGATACGGTATATTTGGCTATATAGCCACCCTTTCCATGTTTGAGTAGATACAGGCCCTAAGCTATTTAGAGGCATACGCTATCCAGTTTCATATTCAAGCTTTGTTAAAAAGCTTATACTACTATTCGGCCCCTGTGACGGCTAATTAGGTATATCATCATCACTCATGTGGTCTTATAATGTAGCCTCGTAGTAGACTGGTTGCAGGTTAAATTTACTGGTTAAACTTAAATTTACTGGTTAACTGGTTAAATTTATATTTAACCAGTGCGGGAGATCTTTATCTAATTTAACCAATCCAGGCTATAACTTTATTTTATCTTTCAGAGATAGTCAATTCATGCAAAAATATATGGCAAGTATGATATTTATCATTATATTAGGCTATTATCATTTTTATTATTAACTTAAGTCGTTGCTTGTTAATGAAAACTAATTTGATGATTGTAGCAAGCCTCTAAAGGCCACACCGTTATCCAAAAAACCCGTTCAACGGATCCAGGATAACCAGCATAGATAGAACCTGAATTTGAAGCCGGAGCCTTTCACATCAGTGTCGTGGAGCCGGAGCCGGAGCCGATGAGATAACGCATCGGCTCCACAGCCCTGCTGACAATTTATGTTTTTGAAGAAAGTCAATGAGATTAGCCATTTTTTCATATTTCTATTTTTGCTTTATAGCTGTGCTATTTAGAGATGCGCAGCAGCAATCCTAGCCCGAACCCGTACTATAATTTGAACCCGACCGAACCTGAAAGTTTTGCCGATACCAAAAGCCCGATCACAAATCAAAAAATTTAATTAAAAAATCTATTTGTGACAACCAGGATAATGAATTTCCCAAAATATGGGCTTGAGCCTTTGTGAAGCGCACAAATAGACTAACACTACTAATTGGATTCATTGGAATTGATTGCAATTAAGTCGACGTAAATTACAGATGGATCATGAATACGGATGCAGTCAATAGTAACAATAATGATAAAAGGGACATATTTCTTAGCGTCATCGGTTCGCTTAATCAGTGTATGCGTATGTCGCATTGGAATAAAGCATATTAATAATATTATTATCAAGGTTTTTTAAGGTTTTTGCTACGGGTCATCTGATCATTCCCACGGGCTACACACTCAAATCGTCTCAAGATCGATTTTCATCAGTGTGCGCCTAACGCACTCAGGATTTATAAGCAAAAACAGAAGTCATGAATCAGTATAACATTCAGCATTACCAGTGTCATTCTCCATGTAAATGAGCTATCATGAGATGAATTCTGGGCATTGATATTGTTGGCTATGGCTCACTACATGTAACGGATGAACGTTCAAAATCCACGGTACAAGTCGAAAATTCCACGGTGCAGTCATCACTTATTCACACGCTTATTAGTCACGGTTATTGTCATCGCTTCTTGATATTGCAATTACAGTTTCATGTTTCTTGTTGATCCATTTTTCAAGTATTTTTCTTATCTTTTTTACTCCATATATCTATACACGCTCTATGATATATTATATATTAAGTTCAATTTTCATCATGACTTTCATAGATATCGAACATGAGCCGACAAAAATACTTTTGTCAATTAAATTGAAAATCTCCACAATAGTATAATAAAAATGTTGATGCATATAATCAGGTTTAGAAATTGATAACAAGATAATACAATAATACATGAAATGCCCAAGATTTTCAGAATATTTTTATAATTTTAGCTTTTATTCAGCACGAGAATAAATTGACAACAGTTTCCCAACCGATTGCCAACCTCTATGGCTTACGTCTTTTCACCAACGCTTTGCCAATTGGTTGGCTCTATAACCCTTCACCAACGGTTAACCAACGGTCGTCAAATTGTAGTTTTATCGATAAATATATACAGAGAGGAGCAATTGAGCATCATAATAGGATTTGATATATAGTATCAGCTTGACAAATGCATGAAACGGTTTGCCAACCTTATGCCGTTGGCCCAACGGAAAACCAACGTTACTTTTCCCACTGGGAAGTGAAGAAGGTGCGAGCTCGATTCCTAGGTCGGCAAGTGCAGCCGGGGAATCAAGGGTTGCTGTCTTGTAGTGACTTAATAGTTGTCATTCTCTTTAGATATTCAATGTGCTGCTACAGACCTTTGTTGTCAACATTCACTTTTGATACTTTTATCCTCAGTACATGGCGGCAGTCCCAATGCAGTTTAAAATCATCATGAAGCAAGTTTCAACCAGATGGAAATAATGAAATCGAAGCAAAACTGCTATGCAGACTATGTTTATAAATTATATGTAGCCTATGCTGGAAAAAGAAAGATATCAGTTAAGCCAATTTGCATGGGTGATAATGCCTGATTTCCACTAGCATCGATTTGTCGCTTAATCACGCCGCTCTTCAATTCTTTTCCCTGATTGACCAACTCGTTGAAGTGCTATCGATCATTTTTTACCTTTCCACTACTAGTTCTAGTGGACGACATCGCTCCCTCCCTCATCGAGCGTCGCTGACTGGTTTAGTGCATGTCGGTGGTTTCCTCATCGGCGCGGATCAGGTGGTCTATCGTTTTGGATACTGAGGGATTATTCTGCGACTCCATCGAAAGCCGCCAGAGACATTTTTAGCCGCAGTTTGGCAGCCGAGATTATGTCTCAAGTGCGACGATAACTCACCCATTGCAAAATGATCGAATCCTCAAGTATCCATGAACTTCCGCCATATCTCGCTGCCTAATATCTAAGGTTTTGGAGAGAATCGTCCTTCAGAAGTGCATCTTGCCACATATGCACGGAAAGCTGGATCTCACAGTTCCTTCTTCG
The DNA here is from genome assembly GCA_907163375.1 of Prostheceraeus crozeri. NCBI lineage: Eukaryota > Metazoa > Platyhelminthes > Polycladida > Euryleptidae > Prostheceraeus > Prostheceraeus crozeri. The sequence continues at coordinate 127,707 of CAJQUW010005698.1, forward strand.
CTCGGGACCAGGTTGCTCTATCGCACTGACCCTGCATTTCTGCATTTTTTCGTTCAATCATTCTATACTCGCATCCTTCATTCTGTAACCACGCTTCATATTTGAAAGACAAACTATCTCGTGTAGACAACCTCACTTTGACTCTTTGACCGTCGCGGTCAAGTACTTGGGCCTACTTTCCTGAGTCACTTTTACTTTTGACCGTCATGTACAAGTGCTTCATGCCCAACATATTTTCTTGGCTATTAAGCCACGCCTTATTATGTATTCCTGTTGCAAACAGAAGAGAGGACGACTCAGAAGACGAGCGAGATACTTCTGCAAGGAAGATTTGAAGGAGATTGGCCTGAAGAAGGATGCAATGGACAGAAGGAGATGGAGATGTCGAATTCGCACCGGCGACCCTTGAAGACAAGGAGATGCCCGCAGACGGGGATTGCAATATTGATGAAAGAAGCGGTAAATGCTTTCAGCTACTTTGAAATGATAATGAAGTTGATTGACAATGACCTGTATAGGATCACATTCGAGTGTCGACTTGAACTGCTCATTCCTCCCAGTCGTCGTTTCCTAGAAGGGCAGAGTATGCAATAATGAAATGGCACACACCACACACGATCTACGGTCAAACAATGAGGCGTCCCTCAATAATCAGTGAACCTCAGACAGCAACCAGAGGCGTGCGTGTCATACACATCGAGTTCTTCGTTCGGTCACACTTCGCTGTCACAGTACCATTCATTGACAAATCGTTCGAAGAGATGGAGTGAACTAAATTTCTCATGCCTGCCAACTTCTAGGAATCTGACAGACCAACTTCAACGAGAAAACTTGTGCGCAATGATCTGAATTCTTTGAATCTGAAAGAATTGTGGCAATCGAAGTATTTTGGAGGAATTCACAGCAATCCGCAACCGACGCACGACTGCTTTTCCTATCTCTGTAAGGTATTAGGAATACCTTTTTGCCCACTTACTAAGTTCCAACATGTGTATTGTTTTGAATAAGTCTTCACTTCTAGAGCTAAACAATCTAATTCTGTGATTGCTCCCCATTCGTTACTTAAGATCTTCGTTAAGCCAACTGACTTTCAATACTGCGAGGATGTTCCATATGCCACATGACGTAGCAAATTGCAGCTGAGAGTATTTATGGCTTTTGTCATGATAAAACTTGGCGAACGATTACTTTTTTTAATCTGTATCCATAACATAGCGCTTTTGATGTATCCCAGCTTGTATTTCACAGATGTCTCACAGAAAACCCACTCAAGGGAATTCCCATCAGATAAAAATCCACTGCTACACCAAATCATAATAGACCGGGAGGTCGCACCAAGTTCTTTACGAACTAGGTCACACATGAAATTTTCACAATTATGTACGCCTCCTCACTACCACAAAACTGCACGTCTGCCGAATCTGATCACTTGATTTTATAAATAGCCTGGATTGGAGAAACCCCTGTATTTCCAATGAAGAAATTGTGACGTATTAGTTATGATATAGACACAATTTTATTGAATTATTGACTACAGATTAAAGTCGAAGAAATAATTCTTCAATGTGATTTGCGCAGAATCTGCAGGTCATGCTCTGTCATGTGTGGGGTCGGTTTATTCAGAATCTCTCATGTTTGACTCGTGTGACACTCATATCTGTAAGTATGACGGAAATGACGGAAAGTGTGCCAGAATGGGATGGATTTGCGTTCCTATGGCGGTCACCACTTGTGGTGTCTGGGCTCAGAAGCAATGGAAACATTACATCGGATTTCCAGATCACTGTCAATGTGTGGAAACGAACGGCACTCATTGATTCGCAATGAAGTACTGTAAAACAACACATTTTCGCGAATTTCGCGAGGGCGAGTGTCTCGCGAAAATTTCTTGCCATGGATATTGCGAATGGTGCACGACCATGAAATCGCGAAAATAAGTTGTCGCTAACTAGTTCACTATAGTCGACAGTCGGGAAAATGTGTTGCCACGAAAATGTGCTGTTTTACAGTGCAAGATTTCCTGGGCGTGACGCTAGCAAAATCAGTTGCCAGAGCTCTCCTGGCGCACATGACTCCTTGAAGTGTTTTCTTTTATTCCTTTGGTCATTTTTTGTATCTTGAGTTGAGCATTGATTCTTAGACTTTGTACATAGGTCTATTTATGTATGTTCATATTGGTTGCACTGAGCACAAGTCATGTATGTGATAAGAACATATTTTATATATATGATGTCTGTAATCATTTAACAACATTTTCATTGAAATTTCAACAAATATGTGCCATTTTCTCTCCGGATAAGATGTCTGCATACATGTGCACTTGTACCTCGTTCATCATCAATTTTCATCAAATCATTCAACAATCATCAAATTTCAAGAAATTGAATTGTTTTATCTCAGCTAGTGGAAATAAAAACTCGGTTAATATGCAGTCTGACTTCATGCATCCCATATAGTATGAACTCCCTCTCTCTAATCACCTACAACTCTCCCGTTCTGATTTGGAAAATTCTGGTGACGATGGTGTATATTGTAGATGGATATAAGATCCGAATTCAGCAGTCAAATACGATAGCAACGATGAATTTTATGAGGTTGCAATTTATATGAAATACTTAAGTAAGTAAATGCTTCAGTATTCAGGACAATACCATCATTGTTCTTGATGAGAAGCTAATCAGTGGAATTATCTGTCATCAACTATGTATCGTCAACACAATTCAAGGTCAGTCACAAGCAAATATGTCAAAATACAGTGTACTCCGGATAGGCAGGAACCGGATAAACAGGAATTTCGCTTACGCGAGAGAAAAATCGAGAAACATTTCCAACACAGGAGAGCTTTCGGAAGTCACTCCGCTTAGACGGGAGATTTTTTTCATTTTTAATAATTTACCTATTTTTTATGGATAACTGGATTTGAGCTTCTGCATTAAATGATTTTCGTCTGTGTTTCAACCAAAAATGCATTTGTGCTCTTACTACTTGTTGTTCTGATGCACTGTGGGAGTGCAGTGTTGCAAAAAATCATTTCCTACTCCCCTATGTGCGCATTGGATGAAAGGGATGAGGGTTGCAATAATGCAATCATTTGCTTGCATAAAGAAACAACACATTGCATTTCACTACTCCAAATATCAGATGATTTAGTTAACGCATCCTCCTCTGAAGATTTATTGCAAATAGGAGCAGTGTGGCCTGATTTATAAATAGTAAGGATACGTAATTGGTTGCAGTGCAAATAATGCATTTTATATCATGTGAGGTTAATCGATCAATGGATTTTCTTTCAGATTCGAAAGGATGGATGAAAATCAGATGTTGGTGCCCCAACCGGAGATTATTCCTAGTGAAAGGTGGCGATTTGGAACTCTACTCCTTTTTGTCTCAGTGTTCTATGAGCGTTTGGCATATTATGGCCTCATCTCAAATATATTGAACTTCCTGATGGGATTTCCAAATAACTGGACTAGTTACAACTCAATCATGTCAACATTTTACTTCGAATTTGTGTCAAGTTTTTTCTCTCTTATTGGAGCCTGGCTTGCTGACGCATTCTTCGGAAAGTTTTGGGTCATTTTCATTGGTTACGTAATGTACATGATATTCTATCTCCCTTTTCCGTTTGTTTACTTGGAGACATGGGATGGTTCACGGCCTACAAAAATTGAACATTTTTGTGGACATCACTCCAATTACTCTATTCCCAGTTGGGAGCCAAATACAAGATGTCACGATCTTAATGTTGATCAAGGTCTTTTCAAAGAAACTTGTGCATCGATACTAATGGTATCTTTAACCTTTGTTGGTCTTGGTTCCGCATTTATAAGATCCGTCATTACACCATTTGGAGCAGAGACAGCTCATCAAAGCTCAAGGAAAACCCGTTCGTTCTTTTCTTGGTATTATTTGAGTTTGAATGTCGGAATGATAGTTGCATATCTAATTCCTGGTTATCTGCAAGTCAACATAAGCATGTTTTGGGGCTATATGATGGCTTGCATTTGTCTCTTTATATCCTTTTTTGTTTTTATCTATTCATCAAGGTTACTGGAACGTACATCTGCTACAGGAAATATTCTAGGCAGTATGTTTCATGTCTTAATAACTGCTACTTGCCGTCGGAGATATTGCTGTTTTAAAAGTGGAACTCCAAACGCAATTGGAGAATGTGAAAATATTGACAAAGTTGAATGCACAAGACATGACTTTGATAAAGACGATGAAGACGAAAGTAGACAAAACAAAGAGAAAGATGAATCAACAATTGCTTCTGACTTCCCAAAATGTTTAGATGAATGCAAGGAAGAAAATGGTGGCAGTTTCAAAAATAACATTGTTGAGGACACCAAATTCTTACTCCGCATCTGTCTGGTTTTCGTACCGATTATATTCTACTGGATGTGCTGGTATCAAGTAAGTTATAAATTTCATAGTTTAAATTTAATTCGAAATCCGACACTTTATTTGTCATATCTTATTTCTGTGAATGATCGAGCTTCAGGTGCAATGATAAAGTAATGAATAAGTAAATCATGTAGTGAATAATTAGGGCACTTGGTACTATTTCGTGAATATGACGTGATTTGTACCATAGAGGAAGTATATAGTAGGTAGTGTCGACTAAAATTGATAACAGCACACGGGAGGTAATTTGATGTAGCCATTTTCCAAAATGATTGAGCCCTCCGTTTTTAAAGCCGAAATGTAAATATATTGAGGTGAAATAACAGTTAATCAACGTTTCGGTCACCTTGACCTTTATCATGGGTTACACCATATGGTTCGATAATTACGGGGTTACACCATATGCACGATAATTCTCTATAGCTGTAAGATTGTTGGGTGAAACCTGATGCAGCAGATGATTCGAAGGTCCATGATTATTAAGTGTCTCAATATCAAAGTTTCGCGGCGAGAACTTCTTTTCTGGCGAGAATTCAAACAAGGCATAAATGAGCATTCACAGCTTTCTTCACATAATGCACGTGCCTCAAGTACCGATAAAGTTTGAGCGAGATCATATTGGAAACACAACAGACAGACGATGTGGCAAGAGCAAGAATCACACCATTGAACACGACGAAAAGCTTCTCTTTCATGACAAATGGTTTGATGACTGAGCGCGAAGTGGAGTGAGCAACACTATTGAAAGGGTCTGCCTATGTCATGCGATTGTCGCACGAGACACCCACCATGTGGAATTAGTCAGAAGGAGCTGTATCGTCATATCACGGAATTGATACCATCTTTGACTTTTATAGATTTAGAGTCATTTTATAAGTCTCTACCTATCGCTGAATTAGGAGCATGTAATTCGGTGACCAATCTCGAGTAAATACTTCAATTAGAGCAACATCATCAGCGTCAATGTTAAGATGAAGGCATTGAACGCTCGCAATAACAATCATGGATTTAGTCTTATGGCTATATTCATTTGTTCTGACTCGTTCTTCAATCTTCAGACTAAAGATAGGAATTTAAAATGTTGAGTTCATCTTGCCACTAATGACCGCACTAGGTTCTCAAGTAGCCATTGTTGTACAGCAGATCCTGTCCTCCGCTCCTCTCACGCACTCATCTGCTGGTCTCCTGGTCAATTCTAGTCATCGATTTCCTTTCTCGAAGTGTTCGACTTCCCATTTCTCTTCTTATCCCAATCTATCCTTGCATGATTGTTTTGCGTACTGCGTTCTCCTCTGCAAATTCTTGTCGCATTTAAAAAAAGAGATTTTAACGAATTTTTTAAAGAATTCTCTTAATGCTATATTTGCTTTATCAATTTTATGCTATAATAAGCCGGTTCTAGTTTCTCTGTGACAGTTTTCCGTGGCGCAGTATCTTCCCAGCATTATGCTTTGCAGTTAATGCTCGTCTTGAAAATGACTATATATCACAGTTGAAATACATGTATATCGACAGTTTTGTGAGCGACTATCAACAATTTCATTGGCAATTGTCACTCACGACTTACTGGTGCGCTGTTGAAAGATTCGCTGTTTATTTTTAAGCACCTACATTAAGATTGAATAAGAAGACAAGGAAATATAGAAGAAAAAATTACAGTGGTAGTTTAGGATGATGTAGGTGTTTGGCAAAATGAAATAGAAAAATTGCAGTCCTCTATCAGACAGGAAAAGACGATGATAAAATATCAAAATGATGCTTCCGAAAAAAAGAGTTTGCCCAGTAACCAAAAGCGAAATGAAAAATAACCTGATCAACGCTGCTTTTGTTGCACAGGCATCAACAAGAAGTGCAGAGCATTGGAACAATGTCAAACTTGAAAGCTCATTGTAAACAGAAATCCAGAAGAAGCGGATCGTCATAGTTTATCAATGAAAGTGCTGCAGACTTCTTTTTGTTTAAGATTAGTTTCACTAATTTTTGCAGAGCTGATCCCTTCTCTTGAAAAGCCAGAATCCATCAAAGTCTTCACTATTATTCGTGCTCCATTCATTTGTTGAAACAACGAAAGACTGCATTGTCTGTTGCTCTTGAATAGCCAGCATTCTACCAAATACCTTCTACCCCAATTCTACCAGCATTCTAACGACCGGTTTCAGTTGCTATCAGATAGGTGTAACGAAATAGCTAACTTCGCTAACAGTGTCCATGCGCCTGTAATGAAGTTTCCTCTAGTTACGTGCCTTGATTATTCAGGCTGCATGGTGCTTCACTCAGTCTCTTCTACGGATACTATCTCGGTAAAAGTAGCTCTGCAGCAAAAGATTGCACGCCCAAACCTAAGATCTTCTCCAGAAGTACACACACAACTAATGGACTCATATGCTATCATAGAACCTTAGAACGCGTACGTACTGTGAGTCGCTCGAAAAGCTATGCTGCTTACACGGAACAGCTTCGGAATCAGCTGCCCCAGACCAATTTCCTTTACCAATACAATCTTGATACTTTCAAGAGGTGTGCGAACAGGTTTCTGATGGGGACAGCGTCATCAGATTAGAAGATCTGTTTTTTGCTTTTAATTACTTAAAATAATACAATTTATTACTTTTTTATCGAGTAACCCCTACCTTCGTATGACTCCTAGCTGTGCTAGGGGTGAAGACTCTGCAAAAATTGCTTGTGTTATTATCATTTGAGCTGAAGTTGGAAAATTAATAAGGAAATTTTCGCCGGTCGTCGTTCATTAAGTTTTTAGAAGTAGTCAAAGTGGCTTTCATAGTGAAATTTAAATATTTCAATTCAATTCCTAATCAATCAGACCCGGAGCCCGAATACTGTTCCTGGAAGTGGCAGTGGCGTGTTTAAATGAGTACATGCAGGAATGCTACTCTTTCAAGCAGCTTGTTAACAGGCATGATGAGATATACTCGATCGGTCGATAACTGCAATCATAGCACACGCATGGAGGGACTGGTAAAAATCCTCTTACAACCACATGACATCTCTGTTGTCATCGTCCGCCTACTTATCGTCGCTATGTTGACGAAGGGGCGTATGACAAAAAATGGTTTTATGAGTTCGTTTATTGCTGGAATATTCTATCTAATAGAATTGCATGCATCGACCAAATTATATTAACGATACAAGGACTTCTTTCATCATACCTGTAAATAAGAGAAAAAGGTGTTTGTTTCGATAGAAAATATGAAAAGTTTACAAATTACATAAATTATATAAACGATGTTAAGCCCCGATGCATATTTCATTTGACATCAACCCAATGTCCCTTGAAAGACATTATCTTTCCAAACGAACATCATACATAAAATCACATGCATGAAATGTCAAAGGTTTTGCATTAGAAGTTCAATAAGACCAGCACCTTACCACCTTGCCTACTCAACTACACCTGCGAGTTAGACAGCACTTTACCATCAATCGCTCATCTGCACATAGACACTTTCAACAATGCGATATCAAAGTCGATATCATTGGCCGTGACAGTGATAATACAAATCCCAGACTCCGTGAAGCTGTTTATGTACATGTAAATTAGTGCAAACATAAGTTAAGCAGCCAGGCTGGGACTGAAGATTACGAAGACTTATTATTTTGTCAAATGCAATCTGTAGGCCCTTATCAATATCATTTTGAAATTTTTACTTCATGTTGTAAAGTCATCATCTTTTTATACTCCCTGATGACATTGACCGATGGTCAATGTCATCCGCATCGGAGTTTAATATCACTTATATAATTTGTAAACTTTTTGCGCTTTCTATCGAAATAAACACTTGGCCTGTTCCCGGATTTTTATTTCTTTTATAATGGACGGTCAAAGCACTCTATACATAATACCTACTATTGTTCCATCCATCATTCTCTGCAGCAGTTCACTGATCTAAACATCAATACACAGCTGCTTATCTCTATTCGGATTTCAATTAAATTTAATCCAGATGAGTAGATAACGGTTTACGCTCACCCTGTGAAAGTCATTTTGTTCTATTTATGGTGAACGTGGCTTAGAATAGACTTGAATTTAGTTTCAATGTCATCAAAATAGTATCAATACCCTGTAAACATTACCTCACGATGACTTCTTCCAGTCTATAACTAAATGTCTGATTAATCTGATGATTGGATTTTGACATTAAACGTGAGATGTTGAATATTGAGACTTAACGGTTGTCAACGTACTAAAAGAAACCGATGAAGATAAGATATATCAGCGTGGCTTGGTGTTGTGTGTTGCTGGTGGTTGTTTCCCGAGGGAGCTGATGACAATAATGTCATCATTTGAAAACGGTTTTGATTAATGAGCAAATTGCAAATGAAGGCAACTTTGAATGACTTCGTTAATGATATCTGATCTAAGATTTCTGCCCCTTCAACAATTTCATCACAATACTCATCCGTCATAGACTGGTACATTTAAGCGAGGATATGAGCGAATGTTCCTCCATTCTAATTCGTCATCCAAGTGATACTGTAAGCTTGGCTTCCGAAATGTGGTTTAAAAAACCAACCATGAGAATCCGAAGCCCATTTTTTTCTCGAAACTCTTCATGTTATCCCTCGCCCCACTGAGGTATTTTTCCGAACGCGCTCCATTGGGGGAGGGGGAGTCACCCGCCTGCTGGATCTCCCAAGCTATCAAACTATTAACCTGCACCAGTTTTTCCGAACGACACATCAATCGAAAGGGCATTGAAAGGGAATTCAGAAACAGTATTATTTTAATTTTTAGGGTCATCCCTGGCCTGAGGTGAAGGTCAAAGGTCAAGAAACGCCAATGTTTAACAAATTTCTATTAGATCACTATTGGAAATGGAAAATGACAGCAAAAACTAATAAACCATACACTAATCGGAAGATCTAGTGAAGGCGGTTAATAAGATGATGATTGTTAATCGTTATGAGATTACTTCATTGTAATAGATGAGGTCAAAGGTCAATTAATTCAAACTTTTAGTTCAATTCAAATCGCACCAAAAATCATATTTTGAAATGCGCTTTGCTGTCTCATACGGATGTTTCTGCAGGTGAAGAAACAACCGACTTCGGTGAACTTTCATCGAGACACTGAGGCTAAAAGCAATATGATACTGAAAATTTTCAATAATTGCTGATTAGATGCAGAACTAAAAAGTACAAAAATTATAAAAAATCTTATATGAAATTTGAATTTCGAATTTCAAGCATGCAAACATAATAAGCATTTTTGCATATCTTCATAATGATGGGAAAAATACTTTGATGTAATCTCAACTTATTTCATCAAGAATTGATGCCGCAATATACATTAGACGTGAATATACCGAAATCAGCCAAAATATTCCAAACATTCAAATTTTAAAATAGATCTCAACGCCAACAGTATTGTGCCAGATTTATTTTCCTTCTGTCAAAAGTTGCATAATACGTAGAAAGCAAGCTACTAGAATTCTGGTTGCCATAGCTTGCTTGGTTCAAAAGATATTCAAATAAATACGCCAGGGGGTGGATGAATTCCCCCAGTGAGGCAAGGGTTATTAGATGCTTTAATTTAATGAATTATTGTTTTCTTTGGATCCTTTTGGCACCTGATTTGCACATGTACTTAATCAACAAAATGCAGCCTACATATAAAATTGAAAAAGTGGTTCCACTCAGATATGTAGAGGCCTATACTGTTTTGGAACACACCGACTTTAGGAGTTTCTAGAAGTGTGCTGATGCAATTAACTGTTCCTCATCTTCGACTCATTTCTAAGTTCTCGTCTTTGGGTATAAGAGGTAATCTTCTCTCTTTTCTCAAGGCTTTCTTAAGTGATGGATCGGAGAGTGGTGAGTTGACGGGATACACCCCTGTCATATGCTATGATTTCTGGCATCCTTCAAGGGTCAGTCATCGGACCAGATATTTTTGTCGCATTCATTGATGATATCGATGACACAGCAATAAATTCCATCATCCGTAAATATGCAGATGACATCAAAATGCACATGAAAATGAAGCGCACAACCACTACAAGCTGATTTTAATGTGGTGGCCATCTGCTCAAAGGAATAGCTCTTTCATTTATGTTCTGAAAAATGCTTACCGTTATTGTCTTATTTGGATCTCGCAATCCTGGCTCTCACTACAAGTTCGAAGGAGACACAATCCAGCCGTCTGCGAGTGCATGAAAGACTTAAGGATCCATATCTCAAAGGATCCCAAGTTTTCACGGCACACATCGACCTGTGTGAAGAAGAGCAACATCGATTTTTATGAATATCAAGAGATCCTAACGTCCTTATGAAACTTTGCACCACTACAGTTCCATCATAGAGTATGCCCTCTCAGTTTGGAGTCCATCATTAACCCAAGATAGCTGCCAACTTAACAATTCCATGCGAAGAACGACTGAAATTTTATATCTACAATCCCTCCAATGTCGTTAAACGTCGTTATTTTTAAAACGGGAGTTCACAGAGAATTGAATCCGTCCTCGTAACTGTTTCATTTTTTCCTCTCTCTAGAACAGAGCATATTTCCTCTCTCAAGGATTGCACATGCGAATCCCCGAGTTCTTCAACAGCACATATGATGATGATGTTGGATATCTTACACACTATATGCCCGTTACTTGGTTGGAAATGGTCGATTCTTACACCATATTCATTACGTTGCCACTATTGGAATTTGTCGTCTATCCTTGGCTTGAAAGGCGAAACATCAGTTTCACTTTATATCGACGTATGGGCTTCGGCATGATGTTGTCTACATTAGCTATGGTAGCTGCCGGCGTTGTGGAACATTTCCGCATGGATATCTTTTGGGGATATAACAACACATCACCGCTTATTCCAGATGGAAGAATTAATCAAACAATTGGTAAGTTATTCATCGATAGATTTTGTATTCCAACAATCTGCTCTTTGTAATGAATTATGGAGATCGGTCTTGGCGACCTCGATGCTTTCGCCTGGCCTTTATTTCGATTTCAATATTATCTAGATCAAGGTTACGAAGTGTGGAACGCATTTCAAGCTCGACGATTTCCTAAAAAAATATTCAAACATCCGACAAATCCGAATCCGTCGGAAATCAAAGTTTTTAAATCCACTGCATAGATGAATTCCTTATAGTATTTCTATGTATCCACATCCTACTCCTGGACAAATGAGTTTTCAATTAATTCTGGATATATACAAAACAAATTATGAAAAAATTTTTTTTAATTTAAATCTTTGGAGATCTACATGATCAGTACATGAAGTTCTGATTTTTCATCAAAATTCCACTCAATAGACAAAATATTTCTAATAAAAAATGCTTCCGGTTATTAGCTATTTCATTTTAGGCTTGACAATACCACGCATTGAAAGTTCGCACATATTGTGGGTATTTGTTGTAAGCTAACATGTACGTATTTGCTGCATTTAGGCACATTGAATTTTTATGTATTTCAGATACTCGTATTCTTTATCTTCGCACCCCTAAAATGTCTGCGACAACCGACATTAATCTAAAAATGATTTTATTATGTTTCTGCTTACAATTGTAGCTCTATCACAGGAGTGCGACTTTTACTATCCCGGTATGAGATAGAAAATACATTATTTACATTGGTGTTAACTTTCTAACCGGATCAAACATGTTGCATCACAATCTGTGTAATGCTTAATATAAAAATCTTCACCGGTCATAATCTCAAAAATGTATGTTCAGCTTTAAATAAATACTCACGTAGCCTATACAATTAGTAACAGCGTATACTTGCAAATAATATTGGTGACTTCTTAATCAATTGACCTTCCGACTACTGAGAAGAAGTGACACTACATGCGGTCAACCCGAGGCATCTTCATTATTTTCATGCCCAACAGATTTTAATTCAACAGTGAATGCTACATGCTAACTCATTGCAAGATGGAAATATACGAAATATCAATCAGCTACATTTGATCAGATTTTGTCCAGTAGAAGATTTCATACACTCTTGTTCACAAGATTGATTTGTGAAAGGAAAGTCACTCAAGCATACTTATACAATATGTGAAAGATTTTCATTTACAGTGTCCATTCCAATGTCTGTTGGAAGTGATATTCTGCAGTTAAAGGTTACTACAAATGTGATTAATGAGGAGGAAGACGACCCAAGAATCCAAATGATTTGGAAAAGACATATATTGCTACTTACATACGTGCATAAGCTATTACTACTGAAATGGTAGAAGTCAAGTATAAGTAGTATTTGCACATCATTTGAACACTAAATTCTATGTTTATGGCATAATAGATGATCATGAGGTGATTAGTAGATTCATGTTTGTAAAATGATGCGCCCTTATAGAAAATCAATGCCTTTCATATCAAGTAATCACACAAAATGTTTGCAAAAAGTGGTCATTTTCTGACTTCAGAAAAAATACTCTTCAAATTAAGTCACATAATTGTAACTGTTCAATGTTCAAGTTGACGGAAGAAAACCACGGTTCGACGATGTATGCATATTTGGTTACAGGCTACACGTTTCGACCACTACCTCGGTCCTGTTGACGCGTGGTTTCGTCGAACCGTGGTGTCTCTCCGTCAACTTGAACAATGCACATAGAAGCCACGTGCTCAATCTTTATACTTTTCAATGTGTCAAATCCAACGAATTGTAGGAATAAATTAAAATTGTTGAAAATTCAAGTTGTAGGGGAAAATGTGAAAAATTTGATGTTATTATTTGAAAATGAAAGCCTTAGTGAATTACGTATGTGGACGTTGTCGTGGCAGCGTGGTTCAGCTCACAAGTTATGCGCACAGCGCTCACTTGGAGATCAACAGTGACCGGCTCCAAGCAGTCAAGAATTTCTGTTACCTTGGGGACGAAGGTGGGGGCGCTGTCGCTGCAGTGCAGACTCCAATTCGATGTGGTTGGAGTAAGTTCAGAGAACTCTCGCGTTTTTTTGACAACCAAAGCACCAAATTTAAGAACAAAGGCAAAGATTTACGAAGCATGTGTCAGAAACTGCGTGTTGTACGGTAGTGAAACGTAGGCCATGACGAAGGAGTCACCAAGGCGACTTGAAGTCAACGACATGAGAATGGCGCGTTGGATGTGTGGTGTCTCTCCTCAAGATCGGATATCAAATGAAGACGTTAGAAAAAGGCTCAGGTTAGAGGAAATTGACAACGTCGAGCGGAAAAGGCGTCTGCGTTGGTTCGGGCATGTCACCAGAATGAAAGACAACTGTTGGACAAGGCGAGTGCAATCCATGGACGTGGCAGGGCGAAGACTAGCCGGCCGACCCAAGAAGTCATGGAGAAACAATGTCCACGAAGATCTTTGGCTACTCGGACTTGCCCCCAACGATGCCCTCGATCGGGATAAGTGGCGAGGAGCCATAAGGAGAAATCGTCGGACCCAAGCAAGTTGGAGGAGGTATAGGTGCAGGTAAGATTCAGTCCTCATGGGGAGGTAGGAGCTCATGTCATATGAAGATGTTTTAAGATCGCCTTTCGGATGGTATTTCCTTTCGTCCTTGTGTGAGTCCAGTCCTAGATAAGTCAGTGTAGATTCGTCTTTGTCTTCCTCTCGCTTTTACACCATTGATTTTATCTTCCACCATCACACGCAACATTTCGTCGTGTCTTAGGATATGACCAAAATACTCGATCTTCCTCCGTTTCACGACATGCAGCAGTCTTCGTGTTTCATTCCCTTCTTTCAGCATTTCTTCATTGCTTAATTTTCTCTTCCAACTGATGTTGAACACTCTTCTCCAACACCACATCTCAAATGCCTCTAGTCTTTTATCCAATCCTTTATTCAATGTACATGCTTCTACACCATATAGCACTACAGACCATAGATAGCAAACTATCATCCTTTTCCTGGTTGAAATTCGATTTGCAAATTCGACAGAAACCATAGAGCAGTGTACTCTATGACAGAAACTTTCTGAGCTTTGGGAATTGTGTTTTTGCGATTGCTATCAAGTTGGAGCAATCGACACTAAATAGATTGAGTGAGTGAGTTATTATTTGAAAATGAGCTAAAGTGAAAAGTCACCACAGAAAAATTGTGCGAATCGCCATCGCCTTCCCAGGCATGGATAAGGTGACCCTCGGAAACCCACCTTGTTTTGATACCATGAGTCGTTACTGGATTACATCGTTAAAGCACATTATTTGATTTTCTGTCAGATAAATTCTCCATGTCTTCATTTCATTTTCATTTTTTCAGTTGGGACTATGTACTTTGCAGCGGATATGTCAATTTTCTGGCAAGTTCCTCAGTACGTTTTGCTTGGATTTGGCGAAGCTTTTACAAACGTTGCTGGCATCGAATTCGCATATCGTGTAGCCCCAAAGCGAATGCAGTCCCTTATCACTGGATTCTATTGGCTATTTGCCAGTTTCGGCTCACTCATTGGCTTTTTGCTGATGTTGGCAATTCAAGGTGTACTCGTGTTCAGTGACCATTGTTTTGATATCAATTACAGACAGCCATGTCCTCATCCAAATAATGACACTTTCTGTCGTCAAACACGGCTGGATATTTATTTTTTCCTTCTTGGAGCCGTGCAGATTGTTGGTTTTATTTTATTGCTGATAATCACTCGATTCATTAAACTTATATCTCTACAGAACGATGATGAAGAGAGGGAAAGAGCCGGAACAATTCTACTGACCTTGTGATTACGAAATTTAACTGCTAGCCGTCCCGGTATCGCAAACTAACAGTCCTGTTGATAACAAAGTCTTTTTACAATTCGTTGAATCAAAATTTGTTTAATATACTGTTGCTTGGTTTCTAGTCATACTTCACCCTAATATCAGCTACCAGTACCTGACCATTGCAAACGAACATGTAATGTATTTTTACTCATAGAGTAAGCATATACATGTAAAAGGTAGAGTGACGACTCAAAAGTGTCAGGATACAGTGAACACTTTTACATTAAAGATTTAGCTTTTTGCGCTGATTACATTCCTGCGGTGTAACAGAATGTTTATTAATTAAAAAAAAGCTAAATGCTTGCAAATTATTGCTGTGTTTACATACTAGCGATTTGAACCGTCAGATTTTAATACATTAGTAGTATGAAACTGATCAGATATGAAGAAGAATGAAAATTTACTAACAAGTAGGCCTACCCTAATCAAAACGAAAATTAAGCTGATTATTTGGGAAATTCGTGAACCGTATTATAATGCAAATCTTTATACAAGGGTTGAGATCTTATTCTGCTTCTTGACTCAAATTTAAATGTGCTAACTTATTAACAAATCTAGCTACTGAAAATATAGACAGATTATGGAGTTTACAAAGCGTTTTATTTTAATCGCAGTTCTAAGGTTAGAATACATGCTTAGTGCATTGTTTGAAAACAAAATTCGGTTAATATCAGTTTAAAGTAATGATTTGGAAAGAGCTAATGAAATTTGATCTTATAGACTGTTTCATATAAATTAGACTTGCAAGTATTTCCATGTTATCGTTCTCTACACGGACTTTTACTTACACATCTATGAGACTGACATACAGAAATATGTAGAATATCTCTTAAGTCAGGTCAAGCTCACACTTGCCATCAACAATATATCATGCAGCAATTCTACCTTCTGCATTATCTTTCAATTTTTTTGTATGAATTTTAGGCCTATTTGATTGATTAAAGAAACTTTTAATGTCTAGTCTATCGCTGCCTAAAATTCAAACAATCAAAATATATTGATTATTAATTTGATCAATTTTTGATTACTTTGATGATTAGTGGTATTAATTTTGTCGGTCCTTTCCAAAATTACTCTAAAATGCATCATTGTTTATGCATAATGTGCAATATATGAAATTTCAATTATGTACATGTCAGAGTTAAGAATGACTTGAACAAAAGACAACTATCCTACTTATCGAGACATGAGATCTATCTATAGGTTTATCCCCTTTATATTTTTTGATCATTTTGAAAATTAGCCGTTAAGTTTAAGTTGCTTACCTAACATTGATCATGCAACTACGTCTAAGAAAATATAGACCGATTAATGAAGCGTTTATAAAAAAGAGATGATTGCATGTTATCAAGTAGCTGCGATTATCCGATTATTATTCAGCGATGGTATTATTATTATTTTTCTTAAATGTTTGGACAATCAAAATATGATTGCTGCCAACAGGACTGTATGTTAGCATCACCTTCACCCTTGTAAAAATTCCACCTCATAACTGGACTTTCATGTGTCCGTCTCATCAACCACGAAATCTGGCCAGCCGCCGTGAACAGATACAGCTGCCCAACCATGTGCTTCCATTATTGACATTGAGCTTTTCTGTCAAGCATCTATCCTGTGAAGAGTAATTTATAGCAATATGAAGCACATGGTGCACATGCATGTACTTCACTACTCATTGAAAATTTATCTCGTTTGCATACTTCTCGAGTTACATCTTCAGCACATTTTGAGTCTGCCACACCGGTGAACTGCGCAATAATATTTCAAGCGAATTTAATTAGTAGATTGCTGTCACTCTGTTAGCAGAACTGTTATGACTAAGTAAATTATCTTTTTTATCTTGTCGAAATTCCAGTATTAAATTTTTACAGAACATCTGAGATGAAACGTAAGAAATGCCCAATGTCTATCACAACCAAAGTGTTACTTACTTTGATCACAACAATCATGAACTGAAATTTTTTGCAAGACATGTTTTGTACACAAATTTGACTTGTCTTTTCATTTTCAATACATCAATTTCTTACATATCAAGCTGTTTTAACGATTCATCAATCCATCATCTCAAAACAGATTCATTGATTTAATTATCAAATTCGATCTTTGTTTAAGATAGTTGGATTTGAATATCTGTGTAGTATACGATCCAGAGAAATGAATTCCTCCTTGCAAAATAATTAATTTCTACGATGCGATCGCTTCCGGGTGCGCCTCTCATTTATAACGAGTGAGTTTCTAGTTAACCGTTGAGCTGAACCAAGATTTTCTCGTTAATGAGCTGATGTTGCTCAAGTTCCAACACTTCTCAAGGAGAATTGGGCTTTTATATTTATTCGAGCGATGTTTGAATCGAGATTGGGAACTTGAAGTCGTTTTCCTTATGCTAAAGCTATTACGACGGATGGGCCAGTCCGCTAAGAGCCGAGCGGACTGAGAATCCGAAAACGAACTTCATGTGAGAGTTAGATCAAAGTTAGGAAAGTTCAAATATATTTCGTGAGTATAGGCCTGCTTTATTTAGAAGTGTGCGATTAACGAAACGCTGCCATAGCAATGGTTCACTGTATGTAGAGCTTCGAAGCATTGTGAATATTATGATATCAATTGCTATTAATTTATAAACTAAAAATATGATGAATAACGACTGCTGACAATCAAAAATAAATGGAATTGCAGCAATACTAGGTGACATGCCACGCGTAATTACGGAACACCCCAAACATCCGTGGTTAAGGACATTCAATTCTTCTAACCGCGTACATACGCGCTGCGCTAAGAGTCAGAAATCACTTGATCTGATGCTGTTAAAACATGGGGAATGTTTATGAATACGCGCGGGCGAGCGCTTACAGTTTGTGCGTCGTCTGCGGTTGTCTGCGCTGCCGCTTGATACACGGATGAACCGCTAAGCATGTTCTGTCTTCCCTAAGCATGAAATTGAGGTCCTATCACATTGTTTAGCCTCTGATACATGCAGACACATGAGACGCAAAGTCTATATAACAGGACACTGACTTATATAACAAATGTTTCAGCAATGTCTCGCATAGCCACGGATGTTTAGGGCCATGTATAATTACGCGTAATTGAGCGTGGCATGTCACCTATACTAGTGAAGTGTCCTTTATTAACTGAGGCACCGCTAGAATTGCAACAACAATGACCGCCTTTCGCTGCTGTCTTCGTTCTAGTGATGTGAAAGGATTTGACAAATATGGGAGGACTCATTGTGAACTAAGATTGTAATTCCAAGAGAAATCACAATTTACATGAGGGCATATGAAAACTAAATTCTGAGCACTTTAGGCCAATTAATTAATAAGAGAAATAGCAATATATCTTATTTGACGTCTTTAGGCCGTAGGCACACGGAATAAGTCATAAGCCATCGTTCGCAAGTTGCGTCACGATCCTCTACAACCAGTACGTCATTTTGACAATATTTTTTCTCATGACATAAAACAAGCAGGCAGAGGAAGATATGATGTTATTCGAAAAATTTTTAAGAGCATAAAGCACAGGCACAGAGAATGACGCGTTATATCATCACAACTTCGTCTCTATTGAAGTTCATCGCCCAAGGATTCTCAACCGGGTGACGGCATGTGACTTATGACTTATGGTATATTCCTGTGTGCCACCGTAATCCAAGGCGGCTTGTGGCTTATTACCATTGGTTAATTCTGCATGCCAGCTCACATTGAAACTTATTAAGTGCTGGAAATCTGTTTGCGGCTTGTCTAGTGTGCCTCCGGCCTGAAAGTAAGGAAAAAGTTTGTTGAATGAATTACTGGATGTAATCTAAACCTTTCAAGTTAATTTTTCAAAATAAAATTCATGAAAATAATGCACGAGTAAAGCGAACACGTTGCTCAATGACTATCACAATGAATTTCTTCTCTGAAGAAAGTCTTTTGCAGCTATGAATAGGCATGGACAGCTAGAAATTCTATTATATAAAAATAGTATCCTATATAAATAGTAAAAATATGAAAATACTATTCTAACTGTCCATGGAATAGGCAACATCATAAACATCCTTGATAGATTCTTACATTTCATTTTCAAACCGACAACAAATTGAGTTAAAAACTTACGCGGTCAATTAAGCAAATGTTAAGTCAATATAGGCTGCCATTCGACAAAACAAGAAAATAAAACTAATGCAAGGGTAGTAGATTGTGAATATGGCTTCAAATATTTAAGTCAAGTATTAAATGTCCCTGAGTTAGATAGTCTATTGTAGCGGTTTTTGATCTAATATTTCTACGACTGTGCGTATATGAACAATTTGATAAAAGTGAAGTAAATTATTGATGAAATGTCAGAATTATCAAATAAGCTTTATGCAGTGATGGTTGATAGTGCGAATCATTGGCATTTCAATAGATGGAGCGCAGTTAATATGGCTAAAAAGCACAAGCATCTTTTCCGTGTGAAATGTGACAAACATGTAAACTTGCAAAGTGAACGGAAAAGAACTGAGCAAGCTGACATCTTTTAGTTGGGACTGACCAATTAACTGAACAGCTTAGCGCAAAAAAAAGAAGGTGAATGGCGAACTGAGTAAAAGAAGAAAACGTCAAATGAGCCATGAACTGGGTGAGCTGAAGAAACAGTCTTGGACGAATATACTGAATTCAGCACAGGCTACCTGCGTTTCGGAAACTTGCACGACGGAATGTACCACGTAGTAAGGTGTGGGTGAATTCTTAAATCATGAGCAACAATGAAGTATTGAAAATAATGAATCGATTTTATTTCGAAATCAGAGACGTGTTCTTTCACGAAGCACATGCTTCTATGAATTCAGCAAAGCGCGTGAAGGGAATTAAAAATGAGGCTTTGATGTCGCAACTCTCACTGGGGGCTTGGACAGTCTGGATTCAGTCTGGAAGATAGTGATGCTATCAGTCACTCACTAGTGAAGCCCCACCATCTTTGCACTGCGTAAAGCAGCCGTGTATGATCGTGTCAGATAATATGTCGTTGACCTCACAATGCCATGATAATGGGAAATTCCTGATCCGAGTGAAAAAAACTCAGTGAGAGATTCGAACTCTCATTCCCGCTAACCATGCCGACGTGAAGGTCTACCTACGATATCGATCAAAAATTACACCTGACAGCGCACATGAATCGCAACACATCATCATCAGTTGAGATAGAGATTTGCAAAATTCACGTTTTCAGGGTTCTCATCCTCAAAATGTACTTTTTGTGCTTGCCTTCACAGCCTCCAAAAACTAGACACCACCGAAAGCGCTGGATGCCGAAGATCTACTTTTGCGAGTTTTACTTCATTCATCGACGAACACGATAACTCCGGTAATTTTTCAGCTGTCTGCTGATAAAATGCTGGATTAGTTACAAATATTCATGAGTAAAAAAACCCTGAGTGTAGAAAAACTGACAAAAGTGTCCTACGTTTTCAGAAGAGCGCAAATTAAGCAATTTCTTGAAAAACATCTGTGATGAATCTTGAAATGTGATAATTGACTATTTGAGCATCATTTACAGATCTACAACTGAATTCATGTGGTTGCTAGCCTAAAATCAGGCAGGCCGCGGCCAATCCCCAGACCCGGTTCCCACTTTGTTTATGATACAGATAACTGAAAAAGACGAAAATTACAATCTCAGAGAATGTCGAGTATAATACACACGTACAATCAATCTGCACCAAAGTTGACTATGGAATCATGCGTCTAAAGAATGGTCTCATGCATCATTGTATTGAAATCCCTGTGTGCCAAGTAAAAAGCTGTTGTATGTAGCTGACCAGACGACGGAGATCATAATGATTTTTCAGCAAAAAAAGTAGCAAAAGTTTCCCAAGTAGTTTAAGGTTGTCGATGTTTTATTAATTCAAGTAGAATTCGTGAATGAACAGATCTTCGGTGTCCAGTGCCTTCGTTGGTCGATCGTAATGTTATTGCAAGATAGCGATATCAGAAATAGTCGACTCAATTTATTTACCTGCACTACTTTTTAATCAAATTTTTCAAGCAAAGACTGCTGCATTTTCTCATTTCACACTGAAAAATATAGCTGAAAACTTGACTCTACTCTCAAAGACTTCTACATAGCTGAAAAAATTATTCAACATACCACTTACTACTTAATTTCATTAATTAAGTACGGCTGCACTAAATGTTATGCCAATATGCTATTTGGTCATTCATGAGAATCATCGGCTGATGTGGCCTACTTTTTGATCCAATATGCACTAGAAGTTTGTGGTCGAAAAAAACCGAAAGGAACCTGAACCAGAAATTGTTCGAAGGCAATCCATGTCCGATCTGACCCAGAGTTCATTATTGTTATTGAATTCATTTCATTT
>CAJQUW010005699.1:0-10998 GCA_907163375.1 Prostheceraeus crozeri
TTCACTGAATTTGTCTCACTCTTAGCTTTCAAACGAGCTATCGCACGACAAAATCCGTCCACTGGAAGCCAAAATCGAAGCAAGCTGTCCAGAGGGGGGGGACGTCCAGTGAAATTTCAAAATTTGATGAAAAATGTTTTGGTGACGGTCCCAGGTCGAAATTCCACACTTGGAAAATTTTCAAAATTTTAACCCATACAAAGTCACTCTGACACTTAGGATTTTTTCAGGTGAGCGAGCTCCGACCTAAAATCTTGTAACCGCTCTAACTTTTGAACGAAGACAGATAGGAACAAGCCGATTCTTTCACTGAATTTGTCTCACTCTTAGCTTTCAAACGAGCTATCGCACGACAAAATCCGTCCACTGGAAGCCAAAATCGAAGCAAGCTGTCCAGAGGGGGGGGGACGTCAGTGAAATTTCAAAATTTGATGAAAAATGTTTTGGTGACGGTCCCAGGTCGAAATTCCACACTTTGGAAAATTTTCAAAATTTTACCCATACAAAGTCACTCTGACACTTAGGATTTTTTCAGGTGAGCGAGCTCCGACCTAAAATCTTGTAACCACTCTAACTTTTGAACGAAGACAGATAGGAACAAGCCGATTCTTTCACTGAATTTGTCTCACTCTTAGCTTTCAAACGAGCTATCGCACGACAAAATCCGTCCACTGGAAGCCAAAATCGAAGCAAGCTGTCCAGAGGGGGGGGACGTCAGTGAAATTTCAAAATTTGATGAAAAATGTTTTGGTGACGGTCCCAGGTCGAAATTCCACACTTTGGAAAATTTTCAAAATTTTACCCATACAAAGTCACTCTGACACTTAGGATTTTTTCAGGTGAGCGAGCTCCGACCTAAAATCTTGTAACCGCTCTAACTTTTGAACGAAGACAGATAGGAACAAACCGATTCTTTCACTGAATTTGTCTCACTCTTAGCTTTCAAACGAGCTATCGCACGACAAAATCCGTCCACTGGAAGCCAAAATCGAAGCAGCTGTCCAGAGGGGGGGGACGTCAGTGAAATTTCAAAATTTGATGAAAAATGTTTTGATGACGGTCCCAGGTCGAAATTCCACACTTTGGAAAATTTTCAAAATTTTACCCATACAAAGTCACTCTGACACTTAGGATTTTTTCAGGTGAGCGAGCTCCGACCTAAAATCTTGTAACCGCTCTAACTTTTGAACGAAGACAGATAGGAACAAGCCGATTCTTTCACTGAATTTGTCTCACTCTTAGCTTTCAAACGAGCTATCGCACGACAAAATCCGTCCACTGGAAGCCAAAATCGAAGCGAGCTGTCCAGAGGGGGGGGACGTCAGCGAAAATTTTTTCTCTCCGATTGAGCTGGAAATACACCATTTCCATGTAGAATTTGACGCTGAATCCGAATCTGGCCTCCGTTTTCCCATCCGATGCTTCGTTTTGGCTCTACAGTAGGCAGCCATCGCAAAAATTCTAACTCTGTCGTTTTTTCGAAAAATGTTGAAAATTTTTTCTCGCCGATTGACTTGAAACTCACCATACAGATAGAGAATTTCACGCTGATTCCAAATCTGAAATCCGTTTTCCAATCCGATGCTTCGTTTTGAAGCTACAGCCCAAAACGTCCCAAATTCTAACTCTGTCGTTTTTCGCCAATGTCCCAAAATCTTAAATGGCGTCTCACATCTAAACGAAGACAGATAGGAACAAGCCGATTCTTTCACTGAATTTGTCTCACTCTTAGCTTTCAAACGAGCTATCGCACGACAAAATCCGTCCACTGGAAGCCAAAATCGAAGCAAGCTGTCCAGAGGGGGGGACGTCAGCGAAAATTTTTTCTCTCCGATTGACTTGAAACTCACCATAGCGATGCAGAATTTCACGCTGAATCCGAATCTGACCTCCGTTTTCTCATCCGATGCTTCGTTTTGACGCTACACACCAAAACGTCCCAAATTCTAACTCTGTCGTTTTTCGAAAAATGTTGAAAATTTTTTCTCACCGATTGCCTTGAAACTCACCATACCGATGCAGAATTTCACGCTGAATACGAATCCGACCTCCGTTTTCTCATCCGACCACTCCTTCCACTCGAAACAACCCATTTTACAACCCAACATTCAGCAGATTGCACGAAAAACATCACACACTATAGCCTCAAGACTAATCCTGGCGGTCGCCCAAGTCCACCACGACACTCTATCGTTCCAGAGGGGGGGACGTCAGCGAACATTTTGTGAACCCACCTGGCCGGCACACCACGACAGACTACAACCTCTGTCGTTCCAGAGGGGGGGACTCAGACCCGAAGGCACCAACGCGCGGCCGCACCACGACACACTCTGCCGTTCCAGAGGGGGGCGCCGGTCGATGTGTTCGCCGTTTTCTTTCTCTACTCGTTCAGGAACCAGCCTTGATAAGGAATTTATGTTGCTTCCGGAAATCCGCAGTAAAAATTTCGTCGTATGAATAAGAAAGCATTCGTAGCACTCACAGTGGCTAATGTATGCCATCAAGTTTCGGTTAATGTAAATGTAGTATAAAGTTCAAAGCCCGAAAGTAAATCCAGACATGTTTACATCGCTTCATTGCTCTCTTGATGTCTCGAGAATAAAGTCCCTACCAATATGTCCCAATTTATTATACTGAAGAGGGTTTTTGAGAGACACGCAATATGTGAAAATCGAAATAGAAGAATAGAAAGTCGCACATTTTGATGTTGAGTAACTGACCTACATGGTCGAGTGATGGTGAATTGCATGTGTGACATGTGCACCTGCACCACTTCCATCCCACTATTATCGCTCTGCAAGACTTGGGCCGGGCGTATTAGAATTTGTAGTATGTTTCAGCAATCATTCCTGGTATTCTGATTGGCTTTCACAATATGGGATAGTGAACTGGTTTGCCATTTGCGAGTCCATGGTTTTGATCCGGACAGCACACTAGAATCGTCAGTTAATTCAGATTATTCTCGAGAGTTACTTGAGCCTACCAGCCCAGTACTTGGTATGGAAAAAGTGTTGGTTGTAGTTGATCGTCCCCCTAGATATGCTTATTTTAATCATACGAATGTCCTTGATATCAACGCGGATACTCCAGTTCCCCTGCAGCTGATAGCTGAGTACTGACTTAGATTCCCCAGCGAATTGGACAGAAGCTACAGTATATCATTGAGTTTCCCGGCTAGTAATTTCTTCTAACAGAGAGACATCGTTTCTAGATTCTGGTTGCTGGAGAACGCGTAAGTTTTTATATAATTATATGTCATTTGCGATCCTTTCCATGAGACATATCAATAAAAACTAGGTTCCAAGACCATAGGAAGTGATAGAACCTTTGACTAAGAATCAACCTGTCCATAAAATATCTGAAAACGAGTAACGCTTCATGTTGCCTTAATTCGGTAGCAATTAGTTGATGTCCTAGACTTTTTTCCCTGAAAGATAGATATCAGTTCACACGTAAACTGATTCCTATTGGCATCACTCTCTTTCGTTTAAGAATTGGACAAAAAAGCAAAATGACAGAGATGATTTAGTCAATAGACGTGGAGACAACATATTATCTAGTTTTCATATTGCTATATTATGAATTTGATCTAGAGCGATGGCATTACAAAACATTTAATACCATAAACCTCAAGCAGATTAATGTGAGAAATATATTCACATCGGTGCAGACTTGGAAAAGTTGCCACAAAGTGGAAACAGCTCGGGCAGCACTGTAGAAGTTTGACTCCATAAATTAGGAACTTATATATTTTCTAAATTCTTTTATTTATTCAATGTGACACTGAGACTGAGTTATATCAGCCCAAGTGTGTAAGCTTTTTTCGATGTTCTTATTGCTTTCATTACAAACCTTATTCTGGAGTTTGTATGTCTTTCTTTTTGTCATTCTACATTTCTTCTGCACAGTTTCCTTGTGTAAGCGATGCAATCAGAGTTTCAAAAAAGTTGAGCATCTGATTGACTCCTCATCGGTTGCTTTTAAAAATTGAATTAAAGTAATTAAGTATTGAATTATATTGACTGTGAAGTTGCAAATTAATGTTTCCGATTTACATGCAGAGCTTTTGTCACAATCTTTAATGATAGCAATTTCGCTTTCTCACGTAAATGACCAGAATATTTATACACTGTTATTTTCCAATCTTATCTTCCATGAGTTGCCGCGCCACCTGATGAGTTTGTTCATAACATGTTTCTCACCATCCTGATTGGATGAAAATATTGATTTATGAAACTGTGGAGATAAAGCTACTTATGAAGTTGGTCAGCCGTCATGGGTGAGAGTGGAGAGATGGTTTTGTGCGTAAGCATATAGGAATATTGTGTGAATTCCTTGATTGATAAAACCGTTTTCTAATGGTGATTCTCCCTCTTTTGTGGCCGTATTTTCTTTTTCTCCCAAAACATAATGCTTCCTACTTAAGTCGTGTCTTATAAACATTCCTGGTTGTGGGCTCATACAGATTCTCACATTTGACCGACCATTTTAAGCGAGATTTAATGTGTGTTATCCATGCTTTAGAGCTAAATCTAAGTCAAGAAAACGCTTTAAGCAGGCTCCGGATATCGCTAGGAGGTAATAAGGAATGCAAGCATATTGAATGCGGAACAATCTTTCTAAGCAATCTAGAGGTTGGGAAGTTTCGAAAAACAATAGAAGGATGAAACGCCAAAAATAAACTACCATATAGAATGTTTAAGTCGTGTAAAAGGATGTAATTTTGGGTATTGTACACTGTAATGCACGTTATTATCTGAACACAAAACACTGATTACACTTTCCGAACACGGTCCAATCACTGTATTAACACGGTCCAATTCACGGGTATTTACACTTAATACATTTGTACTGGTTTGACTCAGTCAAAATATGCAACACCATTGCTTTCACAAGTCTGATACAGTTGTCGAAAGTGGCGGAATTCCACAATTAAAAGGCTCGAAAACAATTGCTGCTGTACTACTGAGAGAGAGAAAGCTTGTGAGAGAAGTGTTTGAGTACAATTGTTCTGTTCTATTCTCGTCGCTATGTCTGACAATACCCCAATGATGTGACCTTGATTACAAAGATACAGTTACTAAGAAGTCAGGTATCATTAATGGTGAAAATTTTCCTGCAATGCCAGCTGACCTTCGTCTTGTTTGTTTCACTTGAGTTTGTTGGTCTTTCGTATAAAAAAAAAAAAAAAGACAATATCCTCTGGTACAGATTAGAAGGTAAATCTCTGGTACAGAGCCTAAATATTTTGCGAAAGATTTGTAATTGATAAAAGTATCTTGACCAATATAGGCCTACATGCTTCATATCTAAAGTATATAGCCGTCAATCTACTTTCGCATCGTACATGTTCCATGCATCTCATTGCTCATTCGATACATCATAATCCTGAAATACGCTAATTCATCCGACGTCATTGGATATAGACTTAATCCCTTTCACACAGACTTATGGGCGGCTGAGCTCTGTGAGGAGATATTTCCTAACACTCGTATCAATAAAGTTTCGTTTTGATATTGATTGGTAACAATAAAAATAGGCAATATTTACATATGTCCACTAATCAGTGATTGTTATCACAACGGTGCCTCGCCACATGTAGCGCCACTCATCCAGCTTATCCTTACATTTATAAGCTAATAAATGAATTATAATCTTGCATCGTGCCCATCTCCTAATTCACGCGTTACGCGTGCTTACGTCCATTTGCCTTTCAATGAATTTCATTCTTACATCAAATTATAACAACCTTCACTTAAATCTAACAGCGGAAGTAAATGTCGCGACCGGTGGGGTGTGGGGGACCATGACACCCCCCTTCCAATATGAAATTATTAATAGATTCAGGTAAAATGAGAAATGTCAGGTAAAAAAACCGCCGGTTTGCCGGGGATTCAGCTCCAATATTCCACTGCGTGTTCTTAGCTCACAAAAAACCACGTCTTGTCACAAAAACAATTATATATGTCGGGAAATTCTTACCCTTTCTAGACACCAGAAAGTTTATGGTTTAGTTGCTGTCGATGATAGTTGATTTGTCACGCGAAAAGCGGTCAAACATAGCGCGCTGAAAACGACCTCTACCGGGGACGACTGTATATGCGAACCCACAGAATTAAATTTTTTGTTTATATGCTTCGGTTTTGCTTAGAAGTGTGATTAATTGAATGATGGTCGGCCATTGTGGAACCTATTAGGTGGGCAAAAAGGTATTTCCTTATACCTTACGAGATTAGGAAAAAGTGTTTAATGTTGAATGTGAGGATTAATCGGATTATTGTGAGTTCCAGCAAGTGCTTCGATTGCCAAATTCCTTCAGATTCGAAGATTTTCAGATCATTGCCCACACGTTTTCTCCTTAACTATTGGCCCTTCCGATAATTAATAAAGAAAGTAGCAGGCGTACGAAAAATTAGTTCACATGATGATTTGTCTCATCCTCTCCTCGGCATTTGCTCACTGGATGGTGCATGCATTGAATGGAAGCAGGCATCGATGTGTGTTTTGTGTGTGCGAGGAGTGGATATCACAGCTCGCACGCATCTCTTCACTGGCTCTGTTGTCTCTGCTGACAGTTATTGTTTGCCATTTCCAATAGCAAGCGATTACACGAAATTATCCATTCGAGAAGAAGCTAGTTGTCTATTCTGTGATGTCCATTTCGATAATTTGGTTAACATATACACTGTAAATCTTCTTTCTAGGAAACCGAAGCCGCGCGTTGAACTAAATTCTGTGGGAGGAACAGTGCCTCGCATTTCTTAAAAATTGGAGCATAAGGATGTGAGTTAGCTACTGCTAATTTTAAAATATCTAAGTGCAATGAAATGTATTTCCAGTACCCTACTATAATGTGGCCAGTGATCTAGCACTGATCACCTGACGCTGAAAACGCCTGCTATCATTCTGCTAGCTGTGTAGTGTATTTAGCCGTTGATTCATATATGTTCTGGCTATTTCGTTGTCCCTTGGGGAGATGGACGTTCAATCTCTACGGGATTCATCGAACCCTTTCCTCCCTACCGCGTCAGTCACTCGCGCACCGCGGAAAGCGCACGGTATGAATAAGGCACACCGTCATTCTCTGTGAGTTAGAGTTTTTCAATTGTTAACAAGCGTGTTAACTTTCTCGGATGCAATACACCATCGGAAAAATTTCCTTTAGCAGTCGAGACTACTCAATATGCATAATATTCGATATGATCCCACCAATTAAATTATTTTTCATTTATAGGCGGCATTCGGCGATTAGATGACTAGGTACCTCTTCGAAGGTTATATCATGAAACATGTTGGAATGTGTGTGTGAGTATGCGTGTGTGCAATAATCAGGTAAATTTTGGTTTTAGTTGTAAATCAGGTTAAAATGTAGAAACAACCCCCCAAATGTTTGGGTGTGTCCTTAGCGACGCTCTGACTACCAGCATTTGTCTTTGTAGAAATAGTTCGATATGACGACTTTACTTCTAATTGTGTCGGATACATTATTTAACGAAATGCGATATTTACTAAAAAAGTGAGACATTCTCACCGATGTCTTATATACCGCCAAATTGGTTCAAAATCGATTATAACGATACTGTGGGTGTATGCTTGCAGTACGCCAGCTGTTTGTTCTTTCTTAAAACATTAGTTCACAAACTATATTTATTCATCCAATTTTCGTTAAGTCTGAAAGTACAATTTCACCATTCAACTTGTTTTTTATATTGGAGCCACGTGTCATTTCAGTATAACTTTTTTTACAGCTGACTAAAATTAAACTTCGCTGATTATTGTTACCATAGTGAGCTTGCAAATGTAGCAGCAGTGAATTGCGGCGGACTAAAGACATATATCTTAGATAGGGATTCTCATGTAAAACAGCATTTTTTGGCTGTATGACTATGCGTCAAATATAAAAGTGTCAAAGAGATTCATATCAGATAAATAATATCAATACCTTAATCTGTATTTGAGCAAAAATCTAGACCTCTACCCTCTATTTGCACGGTTCAGCCCTTATTGTCGACTTAGCACCCCAACTACTAGGGATAACACGGGATTTCCCGATAACTTCCAAGTTTCGATTATCGGGAAAAATTAAACTCATTGAGGATGTGGAAAACACGATTTGAGTGCATTATTCTCACAAAATAGTTTGCATATTAAAAGCATTCGTCGATAGGCAATCCCATAAACTAAACTGGATAAGATAGTACCGGTACAAAAGTCAGATTTGCTAAAAAGCTGAAAGACCTAATATAATTATCGCAGTGAATAGGCCTTTTTTAAATAGGTTTTTTTGGGTTGCATTGTTTCTTCTACTAATTACTGAGAGATGATAAATGTATAAGATAGGATTCGTAAGAAAAAGGATGCAGGCTTTAATTCATGCACCTTCAATAGAAAAAAACATGATTACTAGAAAATTGCCGACTCGTCGACCGGCCGTTGGTTGCGATTTCCCACACCGGTACCGGTTGGGTCGAGTTATATAACCAGAACGATACTATCTGGCTATTACTGTTTGTGATAGACAGTCAATTTTTACTTCGAGCATCGACATCACATTTCAAATGAAAAGTGATTATTCATGACTATGTCCCTATTCATTTCTATCACTACGTTGAACATTTTTTGAAATTAAGTCCATAAATTGCGCTTAATGTAATTTGTGAAGTAATCTTTACTATAGTTCTGAATACGTTGGATATGAATACTGTGCTGATGTTTGTCACAAGTTCTGCGTGGTGCTTTCACCAGACCAGTGATAGGTCGCTGCAGGGGAAGTCAATGCATTGGAAAATATGGGAAAGTGGTCGCTGTAAGGGAGTGGTCACTACGGGGGATCATTGTACTTGTGTCTGAAATGTACTAAAATATTGTTCGCCCAAAGGGAAAGACATAAAGAGGGAGGCCCCAGATAGAAAGAATAATGAATGCAGTAGGCAGACATATTGACAGATCTGTGGAAAATTCTCATCCTTGCGTATTAAATAATTACATACAATGCTCATTGCTCATAGCATATTGCTGAACAATTTCTGGTGTTTACCTGTCTTGTGTCAGCGTCACTCGTTCTAACGAGTCTAGAAGTCACTCGTTATGACAGCCTAATGGACGGAAAGCTATATAAAGCAACATATGGTTTGCATATAATCGATAATAAACATCATGTAATGAATTCACCTATGAAACCCAGAAGATGGTTCGATTGGAGATTGTCCGCTCATAGTGATTGTTCGCAAGAGTTTCACTGAATACTTTGTATATGCTACTCCACTCGCAGCAGCACAAATTGACCACCGTCACAACATCAAAAGCCCTGCAGATTACAATCTCTGTTATGATATATGTGCAAAGTCTCTTATAATCGACTTCTGCACGCGTAATCGTTTATTGCGCGCTTCGTGAACAATGAGAGCGAGAAACATTACCTGCTCCAACCCTAAATTCAGTGACTACAATTCACGGTCATCATCTACATGTAACACGAGACATTTTTTCCAGAGTCCTTATCGTATGCAATAAAACATAGATTAGAAGAATATTAAGATTACTGAACAACACGTATTATAGAATAAACTATTAATGTTTGTGCTATTGATTAACCAATATTAACACACTCTAAAGTTATCACATCTCGTTAAATCATACTTGCCAAGCTCATTCCACGCTCTTCATTATTAATTGTCATTATTTAGTATCCCCAGAAGTTTTGTGGATTGTCCAATATCGAGGTTGAAAAACCGACCTCCGTTCCGTCAACTCATGCAGCGTTTAAGTAATCTAGAGGATTTTAAAGGAAAATAGAGGCTATTCAATTTTGAGGGATGTTAATTCAAATCAAGCAGTCACTAGGGATATATAGGAATCAAGTCTATGAGAAATAGAGATGTATATACAATATACACGCATGTTACATATCACTTGACTGTGAGGTAGGCTGTGCGTTAATACATAATCAGATAATAAACAAAAAGGATGGCGTATGAAGGTAAATCAAAATATATTTTGTGTCACTTCATTATCGGCTTGTAATTTTGTTTTGACTTACTATGGATCGGAAAAAACACGTAGCACAATGAACAGGTCTCGCTACTAATCGTACAAATATACACGTCTTCTTAACTGCTAAAATGGATTTACCAAGCTCAAATCGTGTCAAGACAGCCAACTCTTTCGTTTATTTTTAATATCTTGTCACATCGACTCGAGAAATTTGCAGACCATTAAACGTCTTAAATCACTTATTAAGATATTAAATTAAAACGAAGTAGATGAAATCATATAATCAAGCCGACCTTGAAATGGGCACGTCTAACTCACCCCACCAAGTAGTGGTGTTTTCCCGCAGTTTACCTAGGGTTGCGCTTTCACATCTTCTGAAAAATAACTATTCGTTGCTGGACTAAGAATCTACCTGGGGTTAACGGAAACCTTATCTCGGTCTACATCAAAATGAGAGACAACCCTTCGTGGCTATCTTTCTATGCAGATTTGTGTCAATCTGAAATTTCATGTTGGCATATTCTTTTAGTTCTTTGAAACTTGCTGACAACCCAAACATCTATGGCGTCAGGCAGAAATTAAAACTCACTAATTACACACGAGGTACCTTTAAGTAAGCGTCACAGCTAAATAATTTACTTTTTATGAGAGCAAATTAATGAGTGTCAAGAGAAAGTGCTCGAATCAGAGGCATAGCATAGAAGCACACTTGAAAATCTTGAATTAAAAAATATCCAGAAACTTATCATGGGGTTAGCTTTCGGAAATAAAACCCGAAAATTATCCCCATGCTAATATTTTAGAATGGGGTTCTGTTACTGGAAAGCCGGGTGAAAGAAATTAATTCTGACTGAATCCTTCATCAAAACAAAGGAAATTGGATGAATATGATCGACGATATAAAAGAAAAAAATAGTGATACCATACCAAGACAACAATGAGTTAATCTACAAGAGATTAGTTATCATTTGGGTCTCTACACCATCAGTTCTACAGAATGCTGGC
>CAJQUW010005700.1:0-65000 GCA_907163375.1 Prostheceraeus crozeri
AAAGAGGGAGGGGGGAAGAAAGGGGAATGGAGAGAAAAAGGAAAAAAGGAAGGGAAGGAATAAAGGGGGTGAAGAGAAACGGGTGAGAAAAAAGAAAGAAAGAGTGGAAGAACAAGGGAAGAAAGAACAAGTGGAGGAAGAAAAGAGGAAGGGGGAAAAAAAAAGGGGAAGAAGAAAGAGGGGGTGGAAGGGAAGGGAGCGAAGGAACAAAAGGGGAGAGGAAAGAAAGGAAAAAGGGGGGGAAGGAGGCAGGAAGAAAAAAGAACGAGGGGGGGGGAGGACAAAATCGGAATGGGAGGAGGGAAGGGAAACGAAGCGCGAGGGAGGGGGAGGGAAAAAAAAAGAAAGGGGGGGGAATGACGGAACAGAGGGGGGAGAAGGACGAAAAGGTGTGAGGAAGAAGGCGGAACAGAAGAATAGGGACGAAGGAAAGAAAAGAAAGGAGAAGAAAGGGGGTGAGAGGAGGGAAGAAGGGACGGAGAGGAAAGGGCGGAGAAGGGGAGGAGGGAAATAGGGGGAAATGAAGGAGGGGAAGAAGAAAGTGAGAAAAGAGAGAGAGGGGAAGGGAGAGAAGGGGTGGGGGGGGGAACAGAGGGAGAAGAAAGAAGGAGGGGGGGGAAACGAGGGGGGGAAGAGGGTAAAGAAGAGGGAAGGAAAGGGGAAAGGATGGGGAGGGAGAGGTAAGCGGGGAGGGGGGAAGAGTGAGAGGGGGAAGAGAAGAAAGGGGGAAAAGAGGAAAAAGAGGAGTGGAAAAAAAGTGAAGGAAGAAAGAAAGAAAAGGGGGGGAATGGAAAGGGTAAAGAGAGAAAAGACAAAAAGAGGAATGGGGAGGGAGGGGGGAAGCACAAACGGGAGGAAGAAAAAAAAGGGGGGGGGGGGGGAAGAAGAAGGAGGTGGAGGGAGAGATGAAAAGGAGAAGGAGGGGAAGAGAGAGGAGGGAGAAGAAGGGAAAGGGAACGCGGAAAGGAAAGGAGAAGGAAGAAGGGAAGGAAGAGGATACGGAACGGGGAGGGGGAGAAGAAGGGAAAGGAGAAGGAGAAAGGGGTGAGGAAAAGAGATGAAAAAAGAAAAGGAGAAGGGAAACGGAGAAAAGTAGGAAAGAAAAGAAAGAGAAGGGCGGAAAGGAGGGAGAAAAAGGAAAAGGGGAGGAGGAAAAGGAAAGGGGAATAGGAGGAGGAGATGGGAGCGAGAAAAAGAAAGAAAAAGGAAAGGGAGAAAGGAGAAGAAGAAGGGAAAGAGAGGGGGAGACGAAGGCGGGGTGAGGAGAGGAATAGAGGAAAAAAGGGAAGAGGAAAGAGAAAAAAACGAAAAGGGGGGCAGAAGGGGAGACGAAGAAAGGAGGAGGAGGAGAAAGGGAAAGAGGGAGAGGAAAGAGGGAACGGAGAAGGGAAGGGAAAGGGGACGAAAAAAAGGGAGAAGGAGGGTGAGAAAAAAGGGGGAGAAGAAAGGGAAATGTGGAGGTGAACAAGGAGGAAAGAGAGGGGGCACGGGGAGAATGGGGAGGCGAGAACGAAAAGGGAAGAACGAGAGGAAGGACGAAAAGAGGAACGAAAGAAAGGGGAGAAGGGGGGGGAAAGAGAGGAAAGAAGAAGGGGGGGGAAGGAAGGGAAGAAGAAACGGAAAAAATGGAAAAAGGAAGGGAAGGGGTGGAAGAAAGAAAGGGAGAAACGTCGGAAGCCGGAGGGGAAGAGGGAAAAGGAGAGAGAAAGGGGAAGGGGGGGAACGGAAAAGAGAGGGGGGGGAGGGAAAAAGAGTGAAGTGAGGGGTTATGGAGAGGGAAGGGAGAAAAAGGTAAAGGGGAAGAAAAAAAGGGAGAAGGGAGAAAAGGAGAGAAGGAGGAGGAAGAAAGAGAGAAAGAGAGGAGAGAAAGGAAGAGGAGAGAGCGGGAAGGAGAGAGGGGAGGAAGAGAAAGGAGAGGAGAAAAGAAGAGGAGGGGAGAGAGGAGAAGAAAAAAGAGGGAGAGGAAGGGAAGAGGAGGGAGAAGAAGAAAGAAAGAAAGGGAGAGAAAGAGAAGGAAGAAACCAAGAGAGAGGAAGAGAAAGGAAAACAGAGAAGAAGAAGAAGAAGAAGAGAGGAAGAGAAGAGAGAGAAGAGAAAAGGGAGAGGAGAGGAAAGAAAGAAGAGATGAGAGGGGGAAGAGAAGAGGATGGAGAAGATGGAGAAATGAAAGGAGAAGAGGGAGGAAGAGGAGAAAAGAGGAGAGAGAAGGAGAGAAAGAGAAAGAAGAAGGAAGAGAGGGAGAAGGAGAGGGAGGAAACGAAGGAAAGAGGGAGATAAATTCGCATTGATTAAAACAAAGATTATTCAAATTGAAAATCATTGTTGGTGAGCATGTTTAATGATTTGAAAGCTGATATGCATTGTCATAAAATTCATCGATGTATCATTATTGAAACCATAAAATACGCAATTATAAATATCTTAAAAACTTGCATTGATGATTCATGCATAAATCCGGTTGAACATTGATGACAAATTCGCATTGATAAAATAAGGATTATTCTTTTCAATTCTTACAGTATTCCCGGGTTGAAATAAACCGAGATAATTTTATCTAATATATGACTGATGGTGACAAAATTTTACAAATATTAGATAATTGTTTTATAAAACAATCAAATACTGCATATTTGATATTTTTTAATAATTTTTGATACATCTTTGACAATTCGATTTGACAAATATTATCATAATCACCTAAATGTTCATTTCTGAAACATTTTACAAATATTTATAAATTAATTTGTTGATGTAACAAAAATATTCCTGCATATTTATGTAATTGATAGCATTAAAACAGTGCAGTAAGCTGACTTCTGAACTGATGTGTTTAGCTACATGATAACAATGTTTACGTCAAATGATTGAAAAATCACAACTTTTTTATCACTAGCCAGCAGCTGGTGTCAAAACGGAACCGAATCTCCAAGACAAACACGTGAACAATGGGAATTGAACTTGAACAGTTGTAACTTGCACTAGCGAAGTCGATGAACATGCAGTTTGATTTCACAGACAAGCACAATAGCAGCACCCATATTCCCCATACTTCATTAATAATTGCAGCTCTACATTAATATGAGCGTTTGTTTTCTTCCTTGCCGCCTTCAGTCGAGGACTTCTGTAGAATACGATCGAGTGACGTCATAACAACATCAATCTTTGCCTTACACGTAGGATCATTGCTTTATAGAGTGACTGCGCGCAACGCATAGAGTGCGCGTGCCCTCAACGTTGCCTCAACGTCCATGGCGCGCACATGACTTACTTTGCGTTTCCTTTAACAATGCGTGACCTCACTCTGGCCATACTGCTGCGCTCGTTTCGATGTGACGCTCCTCACTCGAACAGAAGGGCTGTGAATTGTAAAGCTTTCACTGGATGTGCCAACGACTTTTCATGCTGATTCTTTACATTGGCAAACTATGGTTTTTCGTGAAATCTTCTTCGAACTAAAGGAAGTATGATAGAAGATGTGTGAATATCGAATACCTGTGTGACTCAATTTCTGCCGATTCTATCAAGTTTACGTGCTGGAGGGCCTCGTAAAAGAAGGTAAATGACGATCACTCAAGTAATTATTAGCCAAGTTATTATTCCATGAAGTGCGAGTTAAATTGTATATTAGCTGTAAGCGTACACCTTCATGGTCTCCTTTTTGAAATAATGTCTTGAGGAATTGAAAAAAATTTAACATTTTAGACCTACCGGTTGCTAAAGTTTTTGATTTAAAAACAATCAATATTTTTCTGAAATTCAGTAGGAAGTTCAAGCGTCGCATCATTTTCAGGCGTGATCATTTTTATGCTGTGCTTCAATTGAGTGGTTCCATTTCTTTTTCTCACTTCGCTGGACTTACCGGGTTTCATTCGGGGACAATAGATATTGGAGGAATGTGACACGGCTGTTTTAGACCGGGTTAGGAATTCAAAAAACAGCTTATGTCTTACTCCTTGTTCATCCGTAGATGTAGTGCGTAACTAGGTTTACAGCATCAAGGTTTCAGGTAGTATCAGGCAAGGAAACTAAGTAGGCCAATTGATAGAGGGTAACATTATAAATTGGAAATTAGTAAGCAATTTCTGCAATTTTTAAGTGTCATGCTAAAATCATGAATCTTATGAAATTGCAAAACATGATATTATAATATACTATAAAATGAACCAACACATGAGGTCTTGAAATGAAACCTTATTTTCTCAAACCACTGAAACGAAATTTAATGCGCACATTCTGCGTCATGACTCAAAATAATTCAGAACAAAAACAAAGCAACGCCACTGTGCTCGGTTTATACAGCCATGTTTGAGACGAATAGTAGGTGGTAATAAATCTTGCTTTTTCTAGATGAGGCTGCATGAATCCAAATGGTCCCATCCCTGATTAAGAAATAGGGCTCAAGCTAGCTAGCATTAGACGGCTTGACAAAATGGACCTCATTTGTGATTTAGCTGGTTATAAAAGTAAATCGTCTAATTTTCATAACGACTGATATGTCAGAGCTTCCGAATTGTTTTGTAATCCTGGATATTTTATGGCAAATGATATTGATCGTCAGTCGCGGGTATATAATACTGAGTCTAATTGTGAAGTACTTATGTTGCATTCTTAATATTTTTTTGAATGTGTTTGCAGCTAATACATTATTATAATTATGTCTGCTTCTATTTGTTGAATTAGGGGTTATTAGAGGGCTATATGGGTTATTCGGGCTATAAAGGGTCTACTTCGAGGTCGTAATTGTGTACCTGGGTTTATACTTCCTACTTATTGTCAAGATGAAATGTATTTTGAACCAGTCACTCAGTAATGTGGATTGTGCCATGTACCACGTTAAGTCATCATGTAATTTGTGTCACAATATATGGGTTCTCTGACAATCATGGTACTACCGGTATCTACTTAGTTTTGGGGAGGAGTGTACAGTCACAGCCCACTGTTTGACCTGGATTATCATCACCTCGCTAGAATTCAATAATAATCAATAACATTGATACAGTAATGTGTAATACAATAACTGAATTCAGCAATATTTTGATGAAAACATTTTAAACATATTTCATCACTCAAAAATTTTAAATTGATAAGATTTCAATACTCGCTTTGAACCAGCCCTTGCTCCAAACTATGAATTCACTGTCACATATTCAACCAGTATTTAACAGAATTCTGTGGTGACTATTTGTACCGACAAACATTTTAATTGTCTATTTAATTGCTTTTACTTTGACTACAACCAATTAAGTCTTCTATATGAAATCCTCGCACGAACGACTTACAGTCGTTGGCAGCTCAGAAACTAATTTATGACGAAGTTATCTTAAGGATCACTTATCAAAAGTAGCGGGCACTATAACAATCTTGGGTCTTCATATGCGTCTCTAAAATTAGTTTATACAACTAAGAAGTATCTCAGTCATAGTGAATTTATTGGTCATTCTTATTTGCAAATGATTGTAGAATTTGAATTTAAAAATTAAATACCATGACTGCAGCCCTTCAAAAATTGATATTGATAGAGAGCATGCAACTTCGCATAACAGGATAAAAATCTTTAAGCGGATACGCGTTTCCGTCGGGGAGGAGTCGTCCCTTGAAAGGCTATAATGAATTTTTTTAATATTTCTATTTAGGGCCCCACGGAATTATAGAGGATTCTCGTGTTAGGGCCCTTCAAAAGTTGATTTTTTGTCAGAGCCCCTAACTGCCCGTTCACATCCCCGCATATATAGGTAATGTACGTTTATGTAGGCCGACCAATTAATTGCAATAATTTTATCCAAAAATCAAATGGATTGTCAGCTTAATTTTCGTCAATTGATTAAATTAATTAATTGCACCTATGTAGCAAATCCCTAGCAATTATTTGAAATTAATTTTTCATTGCCCCTGTTTATCAGTGATGTTTGCGCTCGGTGAAGGTTTCTTTCTTGAAGACCATTATTTATCAGGGTGCAGTCAGAAGTCAGGTAACATCTAAATCTGCTTGTCGTCGGTAAAAGGATAAAGGAGCTTAGCGGACGATAACTGATTTATTGTCTTGGATATCTTTCATATCACCTGTTTTTTCAAGTGAAATCAAAAATATGTAAGCCGTCAAGTTTTGGCGGTTCGTCCAAGTAAATCGGATGAAAACGTCTTTGTGTGAAATTTGCTGAGCTTGCAGCTGCTGTTCCACAGTTGCCCTCCATCCAGTGCTGGTACGGAGCGAGTATTCAGCTTATACGCACCGACACATACAAAACTGAGAAACCGTCTTTCACACCCCGTGTTGTGAAGATTGTAACAGTTCACTTAGCTCTATAGATGATGACATTGACTTGATTGTGAACGAGGTGAAGGAATGTTGTAATGATTGGGGTAATCATCTTGTTCAAAAGCCTACTCATTTGCTTTTATAGGCCCATAAGTAAGAAGATGATGCAAATTTGTGTAGAGATGTAATTAAGAGTTTGTTATGTTTAGACTTTTGCACTAGCAGATTTATTTTTTTAATTGTTTTCTGATTTTCGTTAAATACACACGTATGTACAGTTTTCAACAGATATCCTGATATTATTTACATGTAGGCCCAGTTCTTCTTTTTATATTTGTGCCTTCCTTCTGTACCAGATGAGAATATCTGTCAATTTCAGACTGATCAAACCAAAATATATTTGCGTAGCGAGTACATGTGCATGTATTCCAAATTCATGGCATTATCAAAACTTGACATGACTATACTACCGTATGTCGGTGACCTTGAACAGTCCGGTTAATATCAAATGATTTTTAACTGAGCAATGCTAACTAATTCAAATATGCCATATCAAAAGGTCGGTTGATAATTTCGTTACCGGTATATATAGAACTATCTTAATCTGT
This sequence comes from Prostheceraeus crozeri, assembly GCA_907163375.1. Classification (NCBI taxonomy): domain Eukaryota; kingdom Metazoa; phylum Platyhelminthes; order Polycladida; family Euryleptidae; genus Prostheceraeus; species Prostheceraeus crozeri. Next base: position 6,865 of record CAJQUW010005700.1, read on the forward strand.
ATATAATTGCACGTAATATTAAATGGCAGATCTATAGCAGTGGTCGGGCCAGCTGCGAAAATTTTGCGAAAATGTTTAAAAAAATGAACTTGCTGCGAAAAAAATTGACTTGGTCCTGCGAAAAATTGAACCTTGTAATTCTTACATTTAAATGAACCTATGTTGTCTTATAGAATAAACACTGGTCTACAGGATGGAAAAGGCAAACTAATAACAACTAATTAGCATGTTATTCATTACGTTATCATTTAGTTAAAGCTTCATTCATATTATTCACAGCGTCTTCACATCTTGTAACAGGTTCAGTAAAATAAAAGAATTGCAGCAGTAGTTCCGAGCATCTACTGAGTTACTGTGGATGTTGTAACCGCATACGAAGCTGTCAAAGCCATGTTTAAGAAGTTGCCGATAGTTCTATAGAAGAATGATAACCGACTTGATTTCAAATAATTTTTCAATTGATGTATAGACAAAACAAATAAAATTCAAATTAATATGAGTATTGTTGTCGGATATATGCATTGAAATTCATTTTGTACACTCGCTCGATGCCTGAAATTCTGAACGCAACTGGAGTCATTTGAAGCGCTCCACACTTCCTATACGATTTACTCATATTTTTGATATTCAGCTAACGATGCAACGGCTCTGATGGATGCAGAAAACACAATGTCTAGCCTTGTGTTATCAGTTGCATTGCCATTAAGTTGTCCAAAGTATCCTCGAACAGCTGTGGTTTTTAAGATCACCCGAAAAGATCAAATCAAGCGATGAGTGATGTTAAATGAATGTACTCTCATCTACAAACGGTTCTTACCTTCCATTCAGAAAATTTGAAAGCGCAATCTAAAGACGTGGATGCTGCAAAAAATGTACCCCATTTTATACCAGATAGGCAGAAAATTTCATAGCTGACCCTGGAAAATAGACTGTTATGGAATTTTCTCTTAAATGAATCAAAGTCCATAAAAATGAAATGTCCGAATCTCGAGACATCTGTTTTGGATCAACAGTGTGTGAGCGTTGACCTAGCTGCCGACAATCAGTTCTGCCCATAGAAATAAACTGTTTATCTGAAGTTAACAATTTTATCTTTTTAGTTGTCTGTTTATTGTTGTCAATTTCTATGGTTCTGCCACACGTTGCCAACCACAGACAGTCTTCGTAAAAAAGTGTCGTTGGCCAAGCGGCATTCCAAGGCTTGTTTTAAAGAACAAGAGGACAGATCACCATCAAAAAAAGTGGAAAAAGTTACAGCAAAAAAAGGAAAATAATTTTGTGACAATAAATTCGATGCTTCAGAGCACTAAGAGATAAAGATAGAGGCATCGGACAAAAAAGAAACACACGAGGGAAGGAAAACATTAATATGATGTAGAACTATCGAGCCGGAGTTGATAATACTGCAGGAAAGCACATTTTTGTTCTGCTTCGAATTAGATTCATTGGCACACAAGTTTTCGGTCTAAGACCTTCGTCTGTTGCAGAAATAGTGTGATCATCAGATTATTGCGACTACCAATTATTCCTGCAATTTCTGCAAACAGATGCAAAACTTTGTTGCTTGTGCAGTCGCCGCCACTGATCGACTTCAGTTCCTCCAGGAGCCTGGAAATTTGGGGTGGACCTATACCCTCAAGCTCGATGCATTCCGAGACGGAGAGAATTGATGGGAAATATCAGTGCAATATTAATGGAAAACCAAGCAAGACAGCAGCGTGAGGAGCAGGAGGAGTCAATGGAAAGAGAACATCATACTTGATCATACTCAGAGACATCATGCTCAATGTTTTCATGTATATGATTGTTGCATCTTTACAATTTAAGATTGCTGAATTTCTGCATGATCCACTTTTTCTCTTTCGATCCGTAATTATTACTTGTTTTCTTTTGATGAAAACTTCTGCTTTCTGTCAATTGCTGATTGGTTTATTTCCTTTTGTTGTGACCTTCCTGTCAGCGCCTGTTATCAACTGGAACGGATCATGTCTTAAATGACATGTAATAACAAGAATTTTTGTTGTAAAATTTTTGATGGTGTTTAGTTGTAAGGTTAGTGACTTTTGACTATATTTGCTACATGCACATGTATGTATTAGCTGATAAGATGGATTCGGTAACAAAATGCCAGTTTTATAATTTAGGTAGTTAAGTATCAACAAAATGGCTCCTAAGAAACAGTAGATGGCAGTAGTAGCAAGTTTCTGAAATCAGATATTTGCGAAAAATCTTTTGTGAGTCATCACTGACGGAACGTAGTTACTTTCGAAAAATCTGGCTTATTACAAGAAAGCACTTAGTTGCGGAGATTGCACAAGACATTTTGAAAAATCAGTTTGTCCCGACAGATATTGGGCGTTGGTCAAGTTTTGATAAGAGCGGTGTTTTACTCTTCATAATCATGAAATATGATACTGTAATTTGCTGGTATTAGTAGGCTGCGAAAATTTTGTAGAGCTGCGAAAAAATGGAAAAATCTCTGGACCGACCACTGATCTATAGATAAAAGTGAAAAACTTAAGTGCATGTATTTTTTTCATTGGAATTTTTGATTTAATTGTGTAATAGTTGTTCTGTAAATGTAAAACGATTATGTTGATCAGTCTGTACTTAATCCCTTCTTTGTAGATGGTTGTTTTTCCCATTACACGGATTCTCTCAATTGCATTGGATGTTTGGGCTTTTCTGCAGCTCATTTAAAGTGGTCCCGTTATTCCTGGTAAGTTGCAATTATTATGATCATTTAACAGGCATTTTTGTGTGGATTGACGTTGAAGGTGGTCGTTTTCCCCGTATACACATGTTCTTCCAATTCCATTGAAAGTCATAATTGGTGCTTCTGAGTTTGGCAGCTCATTCTCTACTTGTATATTAAAGTATGTATTTTAAAAGAGGAACCATTTTCAAAATTTGTGGCTGTTTGAAAATGGGATTAGGTCATTCTCTTTTCTCTGCAGCTCAGAAATTCTAAGTCGTTACATGACTTTCATCATTTAGTGTACGATGTAGATAATATAAAAGGAGTTTATCGAATATTGATAGATATAAAGCACGTGATTACATAATGAACTAGAAATAAGAATGGAAATAAATGATCACTTTAAGTAATCGAAAATTGCCGATGCTGTTGAAAATATATTCCCAAACTTTCGTCTGTCTCAGACCGCGTCGGGGACGACGAAAATTTGAGAATATATTTTCAACTCAAACAGCATCGGCTATTTATGCGGAACAATTAAATGATTATTTGAAAATGAGATTCTATTCATCTACAATTTGGTCATCTTAAATCCATAAAGAATGTGTCTAATGATCCGCGCGTGTCCCGAAATTTGAAAGCGACAAGTGTGAATTTTTGGAAAACCTGGTATACAGTTGCTATCATGTATTCATAAAAGGTGACTTAATCAGTAAAAGTCAACCATCAAATGTCAATTTTGAGTAAGTCCCTACCCCTCCTATTTGACGTCAATTGCAAGCAGCCCCTACAATGTTTTTAAAATAACATGTAATTTTTGTTTCTTTGCAGGTGGTTAATGCTCGTGGTGATCTCCACATTTGATGCTTTACTTCCTTTGTCCTCTATAACTTTCGGTACTCGCTGCTGATCACTGCGTCAATGTGTGCAATTGGATTGATTATCTATGGTTGATCTTTCAATATTTCGTGCGAATTGTATGGGATGAATACTGTGAAATAATCTTTTTGTTTTTGGAATCCATTGAGTTTATGCATGTCATACTTGTGTGTCAGAATCTTCGACATCAAACGTAGTTATCATTTTATTACTATACATATATGGCCCCTTGAAGTGTCAGTGGCTGTTTATGATGCCAAATTATACCGATGACTTACTGATAATCATTACATCAATCGTGTATATGCATTTTTCAAGTCTTGCGATGTCCTAACGTTATGTCACCATGATTATCGTGAATGCTTCGTGAATTTGTCGTCTATGAATGTATTGCATTTCATATATATTAGACCCAGTATAGCATGGATTATACAGTGAGATTATATCAACTTCATAATACACGCATGTGTCTTAGTGTATTCATCATTTCCGTGTGTAATTCCAGTTCATAGAATCCTAGAAGCCAGCTAACAGGTCTCTTAAAGGCGAATTAGATGTAATTTTTCTGTTGGATACTGAATTTAATTCTGTTTTTAATCAAGTTATAAATTTTGTTAGAGTAAACCCCAGAACTTTGAATTGGCTGCTGCAGCTGTGCCTGTGATAAAAGTATGTAAAACAATTCAATTTTAATTTTTTGAATTGACTCTTTGAAGGTTTGTTCTGTTTTTTCTTTCATGCAATTTAATTTAGCTTTTATTATCCAATTTCAGAAGAATCTCAATGTTTGTAAAGAGAAAGACTAGCGAACAAGTTTGTTATATGAAGTGAACTTTTTTCGTTGTGTTTTTTAGCCTCCATGTTTACACTGATTGTTTTTTTGTTATAGATAAAATCTATTCATACCATAATGAGCTATGTATTATTTCCTTAATATGTGAATTTCAGGTAGTTCTAGCATGCAAATCAGATATGATTTACCATGCAATTGATGAAAACGTAGTGGCGCGTCAGGTTGGTGAAATTCATTTTTTGAACCGCATGATCGATCCAGAAATGAATTGAATAGAAATATATGTGAAGAACCCATTTGTGATTACGAACACCCCAGTCGGCAAGTGCAACTTGAATCATTGCATATTTCTAACACGAACTGGTCTATTCCACACTCAGTTGGAGAATTCAATTCTGTATCGATCGTGCTGTTTAAAAGCGCACTTCACCTTCCTGGGGACCATGGTCAACTTCATCAAGTGCATCGTAAAATCATGCATGATTTTTTTGAGCAATATCAATTGTCACATTGATAAATCATTGATACGTAATGGATCATGGATAATATTCATGCATGGGAATGCATGAATCATGCATTCTCATGCATGAATCATGCATTCTCATGCATGAATCATGCATTCTCATGCATGAATCATGCATTCCCATGCATGAATCATGCATTCCCATGCATGAATAATGCATTCCCATGCATGATTGATTTCTGATACATGCATGAAATCATCCATAAATATCCATGGACGGGCGACTAGGGATATGATAAGTTTCAAGAATATTCGTTCAAGTTTCTCTAAAAAAATTGTTGAAGATATGAGAACCGTAATACAGCAATTAATGCAGTAGGGCCTACTATCAATTTGGAAGAAAAAATATTCAGATGAAGACTGATGGGGTGTTGATGAACACTCAACTCCCTCTGTAGAATTCATAACTATTAACAAATTCAGTGAGAATCCGAATATTACACTGAGGAATTGGATATTAATAAGGCTCATTCATGTCAACAACGTTCTTCGAGCTATTCACGAGGATGAAACTATTTAATATGGATCTACATGTATGTATTGCAAATAATTAACAGAGGGTAATAGATCCAAGTGGAATCGATCATCGGATGTCTGTCAATGTCAGATGTTGTCAATCTGCATTGTATAACATGCGTAATATATGTTGTTTGTTAATTTTTATTTGCTTGAGCCAACTTTTTATCAAATTTTCTGATAATTCATATTTATTTTTTCTGTTGTATCATGTAATTTCTTACCGCAAAATTACATTTACACGTTCTATTATTACCAATTGCTTGGCAATCGCGTCTGGCTTGACCGGGGCCGGTGCATGTGGGCACAGCAACGATATACATGTACAACCCAGGCTTTGTACTTATTACAAAGACACAATCTGCATGATCAAAAGTGAAGACGCGGTTCATTTTTCTGTTCAGAAAAGTCATTTGGTCATGTATTTGGTGAATTGTAAGTAAACCTCACTCTGCTTTTATCTAAGAATGAAGCAATTGGTTTTCATTTGTGCCATAGATGATTTGTGCTATTCCTATATAACACCCTGTGGGAACGCATCTTGCTAATATCAACAGATTATCTGGCGAGGTAGCGATTTTGTGGATAATTTTTTTTAAAGGTTCATTTTCGTGTAAAAACTATCTCCGCATGTGAAAATGGTCATCATTTATCCAAAAACATGTGTAAAATTAAAAAATGACAGGTGGCGAAAAAGTTGCTATAATTGGTTGGTAGATATTTGTTTACTAATGCGAGCTGATTTTTCGCCAACCGGCGAAATCGTGGATATTGTAGCAACTAATTAGTGGTAAGTAGTAATGTTCGTATATTACCTTCACATGAAAATGTATTGTGTTCTCAGTCTGATCTGATAAAAAGGGATCTTAATTTAATTCACGAAGGTTTAAACTAAAAAAAGTATTTATCTTCCATAAATGTCGCAGTAAATACTATGATATTATTCAAATATTTGTCATTGTTGTAAATTATTGAATGTCAAGAGATGTTATGAAATTTGATATATGCGGATTCTCTTTATTCTTATCATTATCAAAGAATGATAGTCTGCACTTATTTCTTAGATAGATTAGCCATATGTGGGGGATAGTGAGGAGGTGAGGGAGAAAATAGAGCCTCGGCTGTAGAGGCGGATTACTAAAGAAAATAAGAGAGAAAGTCAAAAGTAAAGGGGGTCATATAGAGCGCGAATTGTCGCCGGCGAACTTCGCCAGCGAATATCCCGCAAATATGACTGAACTTTAGCACGATATTCTGCAGCTGACATTCGCCAGTTTTTCGCAAGATTCGTTCCCACAGGGCATGCGCTCTTCAGATTTAATAATCAACTGACATAAAATAATGCAATAGTAGTAAGTAAAACTCCACTTCTGGACCGCGCAAGATGGCCGCCGTCGCTGACGTCCCCCCTCCCCCCTCTGGAACGGCAGAGTGTCGTGGTCGGCCGCCGTGGTGCTTCGAGTCTGACTCCCCCCCCCTCTGGAACGCCAGAGTGTCGTGGTGGTCTTGGGCTACCGCCAGGATTTGTCTTGATGCTATAGTGTGTGATGTTTTTCGTGCTGAATGTTGGGTTGTAAAATGGGCTGTAGCTTCAAAACGAAGCATCGGATTGGAAAACGGATTTCAGATTTGGAATCAGCGTGAAATTCTCTATCTGTATGGTGAGTTTCAAGGCAATCGGCGAGAAAAAATTTTCAACATTTTTCGAAAAAACGACAGAGTTAGAATTTGGGACGTTTTGGTGTGTAGCGCCCAAACGAACCATCGGATGTGAAAACGGAGGCCAGATTCGGATTCAGCGTGAAATTCTGCATCGGTATGGTGAATTTGAACGCAATCGGAGAGAAAAAATTTTCGCTGACGTCCCCCCCCCCTCGGGAGAGCTCGCTTCGATCTTGGCTTCTAGTGGACGGATTTTGTCGTGCCATAGCTCGTTTGAAAGCTAAGAGTGAGACAAATTCAGTGAAACAAACGGCTTGTTCATATCTGTCTTCGTTTAGATGTGAGACGCCATTTAAGATTTTGGGACATTGGCGAAAAACGACAGAGTTAGAATTTGGGACGTTTTGGGCTGTAGCGCCCCAACGAAGCATCGGATTGGAAAACGGATTTCAGATTTGGAATCAGCGTGAAATTCTCTATCTGTATGGTGAGTTTCAAGTCAATCGGAGAGAAAAATTTTCAACATTTTTCGAAAAAACGACAGAATTTTGCGATGGCTGCCTACTGTAGAGCCAAAAAGAAGCATCGGATGGGAAAACGGAGGTCAGATTCGGATTCAGCGTCAAATTCTACATGGAAATGATGTATTTCCAGCTCAATCGGAGCACTAGAACCGGAGATAGACGGGTTTTGAGTGTTTGGATGATGGGTATTACGTCATCAGCTGATCGCCACACACTATATAAGCTGGGAACCGACAGAGACTTGTCATTCAGACGAGAGATTGTCAACGGTAAGTCGTCTCTCTGAGCTCCGATGATAGCATCGGACATTCCAAATTCCGGGTTTCTGTAAGAAACCGACTTAGAAAATTTCATTGCTGATATCAGCTAAGGCGTCAGACTTAGAGGTTCGCCAGGAGATGGCCTTCGTCTCCAGGCCATAAAAGACTCCAAAACTTTAAAGGCTTGTAACTTTGCTTCTACAAGTCCGTTTGACTTGATTCAAAAAAGGTTCGGTCGCTATTGACCTGCCCTAAGTGACAGATTACTTATAAAATTTCATAAGTAGTGCTAAAAAGTTGAAAAATTTAAATTCACTAGTTTTGGAGGTTTTCTGGGGTTTTCGACCCTGCTGAAGTCAATGAAAGCATTTTTAATGATGTCTGAGCCAGTCTTTTCATGGTATAAGCGGCTTTTCACTGAAAGCGAGCAAGACACGGAGAGTTTTGCTGTAATATTCCACTGACAGGGTGTTCCTTCGGGACAGCGGACGATGCCGTAGTGATAAGTGTGGCAAGGGAGTGTGTCATAGTTTAGACCGTAACCGCTGGGACAACTCATGTCTCATGTTGGGCATTTGACACAGTTCTCAACGTAGCACTTTGAACGCCAATCGGTTGAGTCTTAGCTATCTTGTCATGGGTGGCCTCTAAACATCTCCATTGCAAAACGCTGGTGAATCAGGCTCTCTACGGCTTGCTATCAAGCTGCTCAAAGTCTGTCAACCTCTTACCAACTCTACAGGTTTTCATGTCTGGCGAATACTATCATTAAGTTGAATCTGCTATCAGTCAACTTGAACGTTGCAAATGAAGTTCGGTGTAATACTTCCTTTCGACGGGCGTTCCTGTAAAGGGCGGCGGTGAAACCCGTAGCTATGTATACCGCAAGGGACATTCGGTAATGGTCAATCTTGTTAAACCTCTCTGCATCATGTTTGCAAGTGATTGCCTCTGTCTCAACGTAGTATGCATTCGCGCCAGGGCGACATTTAGCCAGCTGTCGAAGGTTGCCTTATAAACTATCCATTGCATACGTTATGAGAACCATGAGTTCTACCTGTCTCTATCAATGAGATGAATTGATGAATGGAATGAAATGGGAGGACACTCAAGCGCCACACGCAACATAACACACTTCTCTCTTCCGTAGTCTAACAAGCTCTTTACACATGGATCGCAGTCGTTTGCTATCCCTGTATCAGAAGTGTAAGCTATCTTATATTTATTTAACACTATTTCATCTACCATCATCACCCATATGAAATGTTATAAGATTTACAAGTTAAACTAAGCGTGCTACTATTTCCAAATGAAAAAGTATACATGGTTAAATCATCCACTGAAGCCCCATTCAAGTAAGTCAGTATGAAAGCAAAGATAATACGAAATAAAAATTTATTATGACATGTATTTCAAAAGGTCTTCATCGTCAATATCGTCCCAGAGTCTGCCTTCACACAGATCACAAAAACAGTTCACTTGCTTCAATCGTTCTTCTACCGCGAGCCTCCCTTTGTCGATGTACTCCCACTCCGCCATAGTTCGTGGCTGGGAGTTAGGGGTGTACCATCCCATAATTGATGGAGGAATTTGGTGCTGGTGATCTCCATCACATCATCAGTATCGTACTGCAGATACTTCCATCGTATGCCTGTTAGGTCGGGACACTCCTTCTCACATACACTCTCCTCTTCGTCATCCGCTGGTAATGACAACTTTCTAATGTTGTCGAGTCGGTATAATTTCTCCACCTTCCCCTTCGTTGGAGCGTTTGGTGCAACGAGCGCCTTTGGCGATGAGCATGGAGAAGAGAACTCCAATTTGTGTTCGATGTTTTTGGAGGGCTTGTCATGTTGACTGTGAATAATGACTTTGAAATGTTTTCTAATTCTTAAGTATAAACAAGCAACCAATCAGAATGAACAGCCAATGAATGATGAATATGAAAGTATATATGCAAAGTGACATTCGTGTCATTTCACTCTGTCTTTGAGACGTATAAGTGAAGTGTTCTCTAGCGAATTCTATATTTGAGGCGTACAAGTGAACTGCTCTCTCGTGAATTCCAAATTTGAGACGTATTATTTGAGTGAAGTCTCTATCTTGTTGAAGTATCAACCTTAAACTTGATTTCGTTGAAATGGTAAGTTGAAAATTTCTTCACTCATCTCCCTCAAACGTGTGGCTAATAGCATCTTCCTCAATTTCAGGCATCAACTTCATCACCAACGCCCTCCCTTCTCGAGGAAAGTTTAGAGTTGTTGAGTCAAAGTAGGTTGTAACAATACACTGAGACTTAAACAGAGATGACAGAATGATTTCTCTTTCAGGTGATGTGAGTTCCAGCTCAGGACTCTCGCGACAAGGCAACGAGTGGGAATGTGCCGACTGCGGACATATGTTTACAAGGAAGCACAGTCTCCTTCGACACATCAAACAACGTGTGTGTCAACGCAAAGCGGCATCAATCTCCGGAGGTGAAGTTGATTCTGACTATGACATCTCCTTTCCTTGCGATTTGTGCCCTCTTTCTTTTGATAGTCACTTTCAGCGATCTTCGCACAGACTTCAACACACACATGCAAATGATCACTACACCAACGGTACCTCTACCATCTCCCTCATTAATGTTTCACATAATAATTTAGTACGCGACTACTGCATGGAGTCCAATACTCAAATAGTAGATTTTCCTGAGTGGCTCCTTCAAAATTCTAACATTATCGAAGCGCTCTTCAACAATTTAGACAATTTTAGAATGAAGGCGCTCATCTACCTTAAACTAAAATATATTAAAATAGATTTTCAAACGGGTCAAGTGACGGAGAGAATACAGTTTCATGTTCCTTCCTCTTCCGCAACCGAAGTTGTAGACTGCGAGTCTTGGCTAAATTTTCACATTCAATGTTTAAAATCAAATGTAGATAAATTCAATCAGCGCGACAGCGCTCTCATTTTTGATGGTGTGGACTCAGCCATATTCAAAATTTCCCTATTAGAAAGTCATGCAGCTCGAGGCACATTTAAACTACCAAAAACGTTGTATAATAAGAAAGCTGTCATCAATGTCGATTGTAAATCACAGTGTTTCAAATATGCAGTCCTATCCATCCTTCACTATAATGATATCAACGCGCATCGAGATCGCACCTATAGCTATAGACAGTGGGAGGATGAACTAGATAGACTTTGAAGGTTGTGATAGTGACAACATGAAAATCAAAGATGTAGAAACGTTCGAAAAACATAATCAGATTAAAATTGTCGTTCACGTGTGGGAGAAGGGGTTGAAGGGTGCCCGCTATAATTCACGTTCAACTTGTTATGAACGTGTAGTCAACCTCTTATTAGTAAAACAAGATGATAGCGAGGAATGGCACTACTGTGGTATTCCCAAAATCTCTCGCTGTACACTCACTTGGGGCACTCTAAAAGAGGTGAACATTTTGTATGCGACCGCTGCATCCGCTCCTTTTGGAGTAAAGATAAATTTGAAACTCACTATGAATGGTGCAAGCGAGGTAAATTACAAATGGAACGCATGCCCAAAGATAAAATATTTTCACATAGGGATAATGGTGACGAATTAAGTCCCCTGCGTATCATTTACGCAGACATAGAATGCTACATTGATGATATCATCCACAAACCAGCAGCCATATCCTGCTATGAAGTATGGCATGACCACTTTAGGAATAGACAAAACAAAATGCATACTTGGCAAGGTGAAGATTGTATTTCAAAATTTCTAGAATTTCTCGATAAAGCTGCTAAATTTCAACAATCATATGATTCACAATTGCAGCGTAAGTCACTACATATGTCAGATGAAGACAAACAGAAATTTGAAAGTTGCACATCGTGCCCTAAATGTCATAAAACGTTTGATGACGATAAAATTAAGAAAGTGCGTGATCATGATCACATCACTGGTAAATTTAGAAACGCACTCTGCTCCAAATGTAACTTTTCACTTAGGTTGAGACGTCGTGTACTACCCGTCATTTTTCATAACTTTAAGGGCTATGACAGTCATATGCTCATAAAAGGAGGGTTGAGCCAGATGAAATCGTGGCAGCTCAATGTTATAGCACAAACGAGAGAAAAATTCATGGCAATGACAGCAAAAGTACCAGTAGATAAAACTAAAGAAAATAAGACAGTCTTCTTCGAAATAAAATTTTTAGATTCATTTCAATTCATGTCAGCGTCACTAGCTTCTCTCGTTCGAAATCTCAAGTTTCTTCCCCATAGTCAAACTTTGAAGAAACACTATCCAAACTTAACGGATGACATGATCACTCGCAAAGGAGTCTTTCCCTATGCGTATTTTAGCTCAATGTCTAAACTAAATGAAACAACCCTTCCTTCCATTGACAAATTCAAAAACGATTTGACGGGTGAAGATTGTCCAGTAGAGGACTATGAACATGCTCAAGAGGCATGGTTAAAATTTAATTGTAAAACGTTTGGCGATTATATGATCACTTACTTGGAATTAGATGTCATTTTGCTGGCTGATGTCTTTCAGGAATTTCGACGAGTGGCATTAGAAGAAGATAAGTTAGATCCCGTCCACTTTGTCAGTCTGCCAGCCATGTCATTTAAGTCTGCTTTTAAAATGACTGGTGAGACCATTCATCTCTTACAAGATCCAGAGATGTATAATTTATTTGAGCGAGGAATTCGCGGTGGTCTCACATTTGTAAATAAACATAGGTTAAAATCTGAAACAGTAGGTGATGATCATATCCACCTAAAGTACTATGACCAAAATAATTTATATGGCAGTTCACTGTCTAAACCACTACCTCATTCCGAGTTTAGTTGGTTAAAACAAGATGAGCTTGAGTATTACTCCAACCCTTCAAGCATACTGAAGATTCCAGATGAAGGTGATTGGGGATATTATTTTGAAGTGGATTTGATTTATCCAAATAGTATTAAAAATAAAACTGCTGATTTCCCACTCGCACCTGAATCTGGTGAAGTGACTGAAGATATGTTTTCACCATTCATGTCACAATTTCATAATAACTTAACAGAGTGTGGACAGCCAAGGTACAAACCATGCCGCAAACTTTTACTCACCCAATATGATAAGTAAAAAATTATCTCGTACACTTCTGCATACTAAAATTCTATTTAGAAATGGGCATGCTTCTAAAGTCAGTTCACCGCATTATCAAATTTAGACAGAAAGCCTTCCTCAAACCCTACATAGATAGTAACAGTCAAAAACGTGCACTAGCCCAAAATAATTTTGAAAAAGATTTTTATAAATATAAGAATAATAGTCTTTTCGGAAAGACCATGGAGGATGTTAGAAAACGCATAAACTACAAACTAGTCACTGATGATCAAAAATATCACAAATTGACCTCATCACCTCTTTTCATTGATAGAGACATTATCGATGAGGATCTTGTAGGTGTTAAAATGATAAAATCTGAAGTTGAGTTGTGCAAGCCCATCTATATTGGCCAAGCTGTACTAGATTACTCTAAGCTTGAAATGTACCAACTCTTTTATAAAATGCTAAAACCATGTCCTCTCGTAAAAGAGGTTCGTTTGTTGGGTGGTGATACAGATAGTTTCTTCTTAGGTATTACCACTCAAAAAGATTTAAATTTTAATGAAGTAGCTAAGTCATTAGAAAAATATTTCAACACATCTAACTACAATCCCGCTCATCCACTCTTTTCCATACAGAATAAAGCCAAACTTGGTTGTTTTAAGGATGAAACAGCAGGAAAGGAAATAGATGAAATGATTCTCCTCCGCCCTAAAATGTATTCCATGAAATTAAAAGAATGTGCAGATAGCATTAAGCGTGCTAAAGGAATATCAAAATCAATTGTCCAAAACATGAAACATCGGTCCTATAAGAAGGCCTATAAAAATAAAAATATAACGTTTGTCAATATCACAATCTTAAAATCTCAAGTTCATACTGTGAAAACGTACACATTTAAGAAACGAGCGCTTTCTGCATGGGAGGATAAGAGGTGTTGGATAGGACATAACACATCTCTTCCACATGGACATCCTGATACAAACATACCTCCACCCAAAAGAATAAAACTCACGCTACCACATTCAGGAGATGTATTGACATAATCAACTTTAACTCAGTATTTTGATGTTGCTTTTTGTAGATATACATGGTTGTTTTATGTATCGCATGAGATCGTTTCTTCCTTGTGAATATATGCCTACAGTTAGCCCATTCCCCCTATATCTGTGAAAAGACTTTTTCATACGCATATTTTTATTTCAATAAACATATCACAATGACTTCACTTTGTTTTCCGAAACACTAAAGTTACGAGGGATTTAGTATCTTTCACATGGATGCACTCTTGTAAACCATTGGTAATTTTGATAGAAATAGAGGGTATAGTTTGTTTGACGACGGGGTGATAGAAAATAGATTCAAACATCTCGACTATTCCATATGAAGCGTCTTTATCATGAATGAAATCACGTAAAATGTATTCTTTTTTCTCACCAACAGAAATAGGTAGAATCAAATCACTTTGGGGCGATCATATCTTTTTCAAATGACTGTGGAACATTGATTTCCATGATATAGATTTAAACAGTTAGATTCGATGACGAACAAGATTTACTAGTTTGCAAGTTAAACTAAGCGTTCTATTATTTGTAAATGAAAGATATAGTTTCAACAGTTTACAGATTACAAAATAAAGTTTCAATAGTGTTTATGTTAAAAATAAAGTTTAAGCTGTTTGTGTGTTAGAAATAGAATAGTTTCAACAGTTTGTCGATTAAAAATAAAGTTTCAACAGTGTGTACGTTAGAAATAAAGTTTCATCTGTTTGTAAAATGAGATTGTAGGATTTACTAGTTTGCAAGTTAGACTAAGCGTTCTACTATTTGTAAACGAAAGATATAGTTTCAACAGTTTACAGATTAAAAATAAAGTTTCAACAGTGTGTACGTTAGAAATAAAGTTTTAGGCGTTTGTGCGTTAGAAATAAAATAAAGTTTCAACCGTTTACAAGTTAAAAATGAAGTCTCAATAGTGTGTATGTTAAGAATAAAGTTCTATCTGTTTATATGTTAGAAATAAAACTGAAGCTTCACCAGTTTACAAGTTAAGAATAAAGTTTTATCTGCTTGTATGTCAGAATGAAATAAAGTTTCACCACCTTAAAAATAAAGTTTCAATAATGTGTACGTTAGAAACAAAGTTTCAATAGTTTACAAGTTAAGAATAAAGTTTCAATAGTGTGTATGTTAGAAATAAAGTTCTATCTGTTTATATGTTAGAAATAAAATGAAGTTTCACCAGTTTACAAGTTAAGAATAAATTTTATCTGCTTGTATGTTAGAAATGAAATAAAGTTTCACCAGTTTACAAGTTAAAAATAAAGTTTCAGTAGTGTGTACGTTAGAAATAAAGTTTCAATAGTGTGTATGTTAAGAATAAAGTTTTATCTGTTTGTATGTTAGAAATAAAACAAAGTTTCAACCGTTTACAAGTTAAAAATAAAGTTTCAATAGTGTGTATGTTAAGAATAAAGTTCTATCTGTTTGTATGTTAGAAATAAAATGAAGTTTCATCAGTTTACAAGTTAAAAATGAAGTTTTATCTGTTTGTATGTTAGAAATAAAACAAAGTTTCAACCGTTAACAAGTTAAAAATAAAGTTTCAATAGTTTGCAAGTTAAAACTAATGTTTCAATAGTGCGTATGTTAAGAATAAAGTTTTATCTGTTTGTATGTTAGAAATAGAATGAAGCTTCACCAGTTTACAAGTTAAGAATAAAGTTTTATCAGCTTGTATGTTAGAAATAAAATGAAGTTTCAACAGTTTACAAATTAAAAATAAAGTTTCAATAGTGTGTACGTTAGAAATAAAGTTTCAACCGTTTACAAGTTAAAAATAAAGTTTCAACAGTGTCTACGTTAGAAATAAAGTTTATCTGTTTGTAAAGTACGATCGTAGGATTTACTAGTTTGCAAGTTAGACTCAGCATTCTACTAGTTGTAAATGAAAAATATCGTTTCAACAGTTTACAGATTAAAATAAAGTTTCAATAGTGTGTATGATGGAAATAAAGTTTAAGCGCTTTGTGCGTTAGAAATAAAGTTTCAGCCGTTTACAAGTAAAAAATAAAGTTTCAACAGTGTGTACGTTAGAAATAAAGTTTTAGCTGTTTATATTTTAGAAACAAAATAAAGTTTCAACAGTTTACAAGTTGAAAAATAAAGTTTCAACAGTGTGTACGTTAGAAATAAATGAAAGTAAGAACTTCATCGTATGAGTATTCAAAGCATGTTTTGTAAATCAAATGTGTGTAGTCCTGACATGATAGAATCGCGTTAGAAATAAAGTTTCAGCCGTTTACAAGTTAAAAATAGAGTTTGAACAGTGTGTACGTTAGAAATAAAGTTTTAGCTTTTTATATGTTAGAAACAAAATAAAGTTTCAACAGTTTTACAAGTTGAAAAATAAAGTTTCAACAGTGTGTACGTTAGAAATAAATGAAAGTAAGAACTTCATCGTATAAGTATTCAAAGCATGTTTTGTAAATCAAATGTGTGTAGTCCTGACATGATAGAATCAAGCTTGACAAACGCGTTTGTCAAGTTCATTTGATTCTATCATGTCAGGACTACACACATTTGATTTACAAAACATGCTTTGAATACTTATACGATGAAGTTATTACTTTCATTTATTTCTAACGTACACACTGTTGAAACTTTATTTTTCAACTTGTAAAACTGTTGAAACTTTATTTTGTTTCTAACATATAAAAAGCTAAAACTTTATTTCTAACGTACACACTGTTCAAACTCTATTTTTAACTTGTAAACGGTTGAAACTTTATTTCTAACGTACACACTATTGAAACTTTGTTTTTAATTTGTAAACTGTTGAAACTTCATTTTATTTCTAACATACAAGCTGATAAAACTTTATTCTTAACTTGTAAACTGGTGAAGCTTCATTCTATTTCTAACATACAAACAGATAAAACTTTATTCTTAACATACGCACTATTGAAATATTAGTTTTAACTTGCAAACTATTGAAACTTTATTTTTAACTTGTTAACGGTTGAAACTTTGTTTTATTTCTAACATACAAACAGATAAAACTTCATTTTTAACTTGTAAACTGATGAAACTTCATTTTATTTCTAACATACAAACAGATAGAACTTTATTCTTAACATACACACTACTGAAACTTTATTTTTAACTTGTAAACGGTTGAAACTTTGTTTTATTTCTAACATACAAACAGATAAAACTTCATTTTTAACTTGTAAACTGATGAAACTTCATTTTATTTCTAACATACAAACAGATAGAACTTTATTCTTAACATACACACTACTGAAACTTTATTTTTAACTTGTAAACGGTTGAAACTTTGTTTTATTTCTAACATACAAACAGATAAAACTTCATTTTTAACTTGTAAACTGATGAAACTTCATTTTATTTCTAACATACAAACAGATAGAACTTTATTCTTAACATACACACTACTGAAACTTTATTTTTAACTTGTAAACGGTTGAAACTTTGTTTTATTTCTAACATACAAACAGATAAAACTTCATTTTTAACTTGTAAACTGATGAAACTTCATTTTATTTCTAACATACAAACAGATAGAACTTTATTCTTAACATACACACTACTGAAACTTTATTTTTAACTTGTAAACGGTTGAAACTTTGTTTTATTTCTAACATACAAACAGATAAAACTTTATTCTTAACATACACACTATTGAAACTTTATTTCTAACGTACACACTATTGAAACTTTATTTTTAACTTGTAAACTGGTGAAACTTTATTTCATTTCTAACATACAAGCAGATAAAATTTATTCTTAACTTGTAAACTGGTGAAACTTCATTTTATTTCTAACATATAAACAGATAGAACTTTATTTCTAACATACACACTATTGAAACTTTATTCTTAACTTGTAAACTGGTGAAGCTTCATTCTATTTCTAACATACAAACAGATAAAACTTTATTCTTAACATACGCACTATTGAAACATTAGTTTTAACTTGCAAACTATTGAAACTTTATTTTTAACTTGTTAACGGTTGAAACTTTGTTTTATTTCTAACATACAAACAGATAAAACTTCATTTTTAACTTGTAAACTGATGAAACTTCATTTTATTTCTAACATACAAACAGATAGAACTTTATTCTTAACATACACACTACTGAAACTTTATTTTTAACTTGTAAACGGTTGAAACTTTGTTTTATTTCTAACATACAAACAGATAAAACTTCATTTTTAACTTGTAAACTGATGAAACTTCATTTTATTTCTAACATACAAACAGATAGAACTTTATTCTTAACATACACACTACTGAAACTTTATTTTTAACTTGTAAACGGTTGAAACTTTGTTTTATTTCTAACATACAAACAGATAAAACTTCATTTTTAACTTGTAAACTGATGAAACTTCATTTTATTTCTAACATACAAACAGATAGAACTTTATTCTTAACATACACACTTTTGAAACTTTATTTTTAACTTGTAAACGGTTGAAACTTTGTTTTATTTCTAACATACAAACAGATAAAACTTCATTTTTAACTTGTAAACTGATGAAACTTCATTTTATTCCTAACATACAAACAGATAGAACTTTATTCTTAACATACACACTACTGAAACTTTATTTTTAACTTGTAAACGGTTGAAACTTTGTTTTATTTCTAACATACAAACAGATAAAACTTCATTTTTAACTTGTTGTAAACTGATGAAACTTCATTTTATTTCTAACATACAAACAGATAGAACTTTATTCTTAACATACACACTACTGAAACTTTATTTTTAACTTGTAAACGGTTGAAACTTTGTTTTATTTCTAACATACAAACAGATAAAACTTCATTTTTAACTTGTTGTAAACTGATGAAACTTCATTTTATTTCTAACATACAAACAGATAGAACTTTATTCTTAACATACACACTACTGAAACTTTATTTTTAACTTGTAAACGGTTGAAACTTTGTTTTATTTCTAACATACAAACAGATAAAACTTCATTTTTAACTTGTAAACTGATGAAACTTCATTTTATTTCTAACATACAAACAGATAGAACTTTATTCTTAACATACACACTACTGAAACTTTATTTTTAACTTGTAAACGGTTGAAACTTTGTTTTATTTCTAACATACAAACAGATAAAACTTCATTTTTAACTTGTAAACTGATGAAACTTCATTTTATTTCTAACATACAAACAGATAGAACTTTATTCTTAACATACACACTACTGAAACTTTATTTTTAACTTGTAAACGGTTGAAACTTTGTTTTATTTCTAACATACAAACAGATAAAACTTCATTTTTAACTTGTAAACTGATGAAACTTCATTTTATTTCTAACATACAAACAGATAGAACTTTATTCTTAACATACACACTACAGAAACTTTATTTTTAATTTGTAAACTGTTGAAACTTCATTTTATTTCTAACATACAAGCTGATAAAACTTTATTCTTAACTTGTAAACTGGTGAAGCTTCATTCTATTTCTAACATACAAACAGATAAAACTTTATTCTTAACATACGCACTATTGAAACATTAGTTTTAACTTGCAAACTATTGAAACTTTATTTTTAACTTGTTAACGGTTGAAACTTTGTTTTATTTCTAACATACAAACAGATAAAACTTCATTTTTAACTTGTAAACTGATGAAACTTCATTTTATTTCTAACATACAAACAGATAGAACTTTATTCTTAACATACACACTACTGAAACTTTATTTTTAACTTGTAAACTGTTGAAACTTTGTTTTATTTCTAACATACAAACAGATAAAACTTCATTTTTAACTTGTAAACTGATGAAACTTCATTTTATTTCTAACATACAAACAGATAGAACTTTATTCTTAACATACACACTACTGAAACTTTATTTTTAACTTGTTAACGGTTGAAACTTTGTTTTATTTCTAACATACAAACAGATAAAACTTCATTTTTAACTTGTAAACTGATGAAACTTCATTTTATTTCTAACATACAAACAGATAGAACTTTATTCTTAACATACACACTACTGAAACTTTATTTTTAACTTGTAAACGGTTGAAACTTTGTTTTATTTCTAACATACAAACAGATAAAACTTCATTTTTAACTTGTAAACTGATGAAACTTCATTTTATTTCTAACATACAAACAGATAGAACTTTATTCTTAACATACACACTACTGAAACTTTATTTTTAACTTGTAAACGGTTGAAACTTTGTTTTATTTCTAACATACAAACAGATAAAACTTCATTTTTAACTTGTAAACTGATGAAACTTCATTTTATTTCTAACATACAAACAGATAGAACTTTATTCTTAACATACACACTACTGAAACTTTATTTTTAACTTGTAAACGGTTGAAACTTTGTTTTATTTCTAACATACAAACAGATAAAACTTCATTTTTAACTTGTAAACTGATGAAACTTCATTTTATTTCTAACATACAAACAGATAGAACTTTATTCTTAACATACACACTACTGAAACTTTATTTTTAACTTGTAAACGGTTGAAACTTTGTTTTATTTCTAACATACAAACAGATAAAACTTTATTCTTAACATACACACTATTGAAACTTTATTTCTAACGTACACACTATTGAAACTTTATTTTTAACTTGTAAACTGGTGAAACTTTATTTCATTTCTAACATACAAGCAGATAAAATTTATTCTTAACTTGTAAACTGGTGAAACTTCATTTTATTTCTAACATATAAACAGATAGAACTTTATTTCTAACATACACACTATTAAAACTTTATTCTTAACTTGTAAACTGATGAAGCTTCATTCTATTTCTAACATACAAACAGATAAAACTTTATTCTTAACATACGCACTATTGAAACATTAGTTTTAACTTGCAAACTATTGAAACTTTATTTTTAACTTGTTAACGGTTGAAACTTTGTTTTATTTCTAACATACAAACAGATAAAACTTCATTTTTAACTTGTAAACTGATGAAACTTCATTTTATTTCTAACATACAAACAGATAGAACTTTATTCTTAACATACACACTACTGAAACTTTATTTTTAACTTGTAAACGGTTGAAACTTTGTTTTATTTCTAACATACAAACAGATAAAACTTCATTTTTAACTTGTAAACTGATGAAACTTCATTTTATTTCTAACATACAAACAGATAGAACTTTATTCTTAACATACACACTACTGAAACTTTATTTTTAACTTGTAAACGGTTGAAACTTTGTTTTATTTCTAACATACAAACAGATAAAACTTCATTTTTAACTTGTAAACTGATGAAACTTCATTTTATTTCTAACATACAAACAGATAGAACTTTATTCTTAACATACACACTACTGAAACTTTATTTTTAACTTGTAAACGGTTGAAACTTTGTTTTATTTCTAACATACAAACAGATAAAACTTCATTTTTAACTTGTAAACTGATGAAACTTCATTTTATTTCTAACATACAAACAGATAGAACTTTATTCTTAACATACACACTACTGAAACTTTATTTTTAACTTGTAAACGGTTGAAACTTTGTTTTATTTCTAACATACAAACAGATAAAACTTCATTTTTAACTTGTAAACTGATGAAACTTCATTTTATTTCTAACATACAAACAGATAGAACTTTATTCTTAACATACACACTACTGAAACTTTATTTTTAACTTGTAAACGGTTGAAACTTTGTTTTATTTCTAACATACAAACAGATAAAACTTCATTTTTAACTTGTAAACTGATGAAACTTCATTTTATTTCTAACATACAAACAGATAGAACTTTATTCTTAACATACACACTACTGAAACTTTATTTTTAACTTGTAAACGGTTGAAACTTTGTTTTATTTCTAACATACAAACAGATAAAACTTCATTTTTAACTTGTTGTAAACTGATGAAACTTCATTTTATTTCTAACATACAAACAGATAGAACTTTATTCTTAACATACACACTACTGAAACTTTATTTTTAACTTGTAAACGGTTGAAACTTTGTTTTATTTCTAACATACAAACAGATAAAACTTCATTTTTAACTTGTAAACTGATGAAACTTCATTTTATTTCTAACATACAAACAGATAGAACTTTATTCTTAACATACACACTACTGAAACTTTATTTTTAACTTGTAAACGGTTGAAACTTTGTTTTATTTCTAACATACAAACAGATAAAACTTCATTTTTAACTTGTAAACTGATGAAACTTCATTTTATTTCTAACATACAAACAGATAGAACTTTATTCTTAACATACACACTACTGAAACTTTATTTTTAACTTGTAAACGGTTGAAACTTTGTTTTATTTCTAACATACAAACAGATAAAACTTCATTTTTAACTTGTAAACTGATGAAACTTCATTTTATTTCTAACATACAAACAGATAGAACTTTATTCTTAACATACACACTACTGAAACTTTATTTTTAATTTGTAAACTGTTGAAACTTCATTTTATTTCTAACATACAAGCTGATAAAATTTTATTCTTAACTTGTAAACTGGTGAAGCTTCATTCTATTTCTAACATACAAACAGATAAAACTTTATTCTTAACATACGCACTATTGAAACATTAGTTTTAACTTGCAAACTATTGAAACTTTATTTTTAACTTGTTAACGGTTGAAACTTTGTTTTATTTCTAACATACAAACAGATAAAACTTCATTTTTAACTTGTAAACTGATGAAACTTCATTTTATTTCTAACATACAAACAGATAGAACTTTATTCTTAACATACACACTACTGAAACTTTATTTTTAACTTGTAAACGGTTGAAACTTTGTTTTATTTCTAACATACAAACAGATAAAACTTCATTTTTAACTTGTAAACTGATGAAACTTCATTTTATTTCTAACATACAAACAGATAGAACTTTATTCTTAACATACACACTACTGAAACTTTATTTTTAACTTGTAAACGGTTGAAACTTTGTTTTATTTCTAACATACAAACAGATAAAACTTCATTTTTAACTTGTAAACTGATGAAACTTCATTTTATTTCTAACATACAAACAGATAGAACTTTATTCTTAACATACACACTACTGAAACTTTATTTTTAACTTGTAAACGGTTGAAACTTTGTTTTATTTCTAACATACAAACAGATAAAGCTTCATTTTTAACTTGTAAACTGATGAAACTTCATTTTATTTCTAACATACAAACAGATAGAACTTTATTCTTAACATACACACTACTGAAACTTTATTTTTAACTTGTAAACGGTTGAAACTTTGTTTTATTTCTAACATACAAACAGATAAAACTTCATTTTTAACTTGTAAACTGATGAAACTTCATTTTATTTCTAACATACAAACAGATAGAACTTTATTCTTAACATACACACTACTGAAACTTTATTTTTAACTTGTAAACGGTTGAAACTTTGTTTTATTTCTAACATACAAACAGATAAAACTTCATTTTTAACTTGTAAACTGATGAAACTTCATTTTATTTCTAACATACAAACAGATAGAACTTTATTCTTAACATACACACTACTGAAACTTCATTTTTAACTTGTAAACGGTTGAAACTTTGTTTTATTTCTAACATACAAACAGATAAAACTTCATTTTTAACTTGTAAACTGATGAAACTTCATTTTATTTCTAACATACAAACAGATAGAACTTTATTCTTAACATACACACTACTGAAACTTTATTTTTAACTTGTTAACGGTTGAAACTTTGTTTTATTTCTAACATACAAACAGATAAAACTTCATTTTTAACTTGTAAACTGATGAAACTTCATTTTATTTCTAACATACAAACAGATAGAACTTTATTCTTAACATACACACTACTGAAACTTTATTTTTAACTTGTAAACGGTTGAAACTTTGTTTTATTTCTAACATACAAACAGATAAAACTTCATTTTTAACTTGTAAACTGATGAAACTTCATTTTATTTCTAACATACAAACAGATAGAACTTTATTCTTAACATACACACTACTGAAACTTTATTTTTAACTTGTAAACGGTTGAAACTTTGTTTTATTTCTAACATACAAACAGATAAAACTTCATTTTTAACTTGTAAACTGATGAAACTTCATTTTATTTCTAACATACAAACAGATAGAACTTTATTCTTAACATACACACTACTGAAACTTTATTTTTAACTTGTAAACGGTTGAAACTTTGTTTTATTTCTAACATACAAACAGATAAAACTTCATTTTTAACTTGTAAACTGATGAAACTTCATTTTATTTCTAACATACAAACAGATAGAACTTTATTCTTAACATACACACTACTGAAACTTTATTTTTAACTTGTAAACGGTTGAAACTTTGTTTTATTTCTAACATACAAACAGATAAAACTTCATTTTTAACTTGTAAACTGATGAAACTTCATTTTATTTCTAACATACAAACAGATAGAACTTTATTCTTAACATACACACTACTGAAACTTTATTTTTAACTTGTAAACGGTTGAAACTTTGTTTTATTTCTAACATACAAACAGATAAAACTTCATTTTTAACTTGTAAACTGATGAAACTTCATTTTATTTCTAACATACAAACAGATAGAACTTTATTCTTAACATACACACTACTGAAACTTTATTTTTAATTTGTAAACTGTTGAAACTTCATTTTATTTCTAACATACAAGCTGATAAAACTTTATTCTTAACTTGTAAACTGGTGAAGCTTCATTCTATTTCTAACATACAAACAGATAAAACTTTATTCTTAACATACGCACTATTGAAACATTAGTTTTAACTTGCAAACTATTGAAACTTCATTTTTAACTTGTTAACGGTTGAAACTTTTTTTTATTTCTAACATACAAACAGATAAAACTTCATTTTTAACTTGTAAACTGATGAAACTTCATTTTATTTCTAACATACAAACAGATAGAACTTTATTCTTAACATACACACTACTGAAACTTTATTTTTAACTTGTAAACGGTTGAAACTTTGTTTTATTTCTAACATACAAACAGATAAAACTTCATTTTTAACTTGTAAACTGATGAAACTTCATTTTATTTCTAACATACAAACAGATAGAACTTTATTCTTAACATACACACTACTGAAACTTTATTTTTAACTTGTAAACGGTTGAAACTTTGTTTTATTTCTAACATACAAACAGATAAAACTTCATTTTTAACTTGTAAACTGATGAAACTTCATTTTATTTCTAACATACAAACAGATAGAACTTTATTCTTAACATACACACTACTGAAACTTTATTTTTAACTTGTAAACGGTTGAAACTTTGTTTTATTTCTAACATACAAACAGATAAAACTTCATTTTTAACTTGTAAACTGATGAAACTTCATTTTATTTCTAACATACAAACAGATAGAACTTTATTCTTAACATACACACTACTGAAACTTTATTTTTAACTTGTAAACGGTTGAAACTTTGTTTTATTTCTAACATACAAACAGATAAAACTTCATTTTTAACTTGTAAACTGATGAAACTTCATTTTATTTCTAACATACAAACAGATAGAACTTTATTCTTAACATACACACTACTGAAACTTTATTTTTAACTTGTAAACGGTTGAAACTTTGTTTTATTTCTAACATACAAACAGATAAAGCTTCATTTTTAACTTGTAAACTGATGAAACTTCATTTTATTTCTAACATACAAACAGATAGAACTTTATTCTTAACATACACACTACTGAAACTTTATTTTTAACTTGTAAACGGTTGAAACTTTGTTTTATTTCTAACATACAAACAGATAAAACTTCATTTTTAACTTGTAAACTGATGAAACTTCATTTTATTTCTAACATACAAACAGATAGAACTTTATTCTTAACATACGCACTACTGAAACTTTATTTTTAACTTGTAAACGGTTGAAACTTTGTTTTATTTCTAACATACAAACAGATAAAACTTCATTTTTAACTTGTAAACTGATGAAACTTCATTTTATTTCTAACATACAAACAGATAGAACTTTATTCTTAACATACACACTACTGAAACTTTATTTTTAACTTGTAAACGGTTGAAACTTTGTTTTATTTCTAACATACAAACAGATAAAACTTCATTTTTAACTTGTAAACTGATGAAACTTCATTTTATTTCTAACATACAAACAGATAGAACTTTATTCTTAACATACACACTACTGAAACTTTATTTTTAACTTGTTAACGGTTGAAACTTTGTTTTATTTCTAACATACAAACAGATAAAACTTCATTTTTAACTTGTAAACTGATGAAACTTCATTTTATTTCTAACATACAAACAGATAGAACTTTATTCTTAACATACACACTACTGAAACTTTATTTTTAACTTGTAAACGGTTGAAACTTTGTTTTATTTCTAACATACAAACAGATAAAACTTCATTTTTAACTTGTAAACTGATGAAACTTCATTTTATTTCTAACATACAAACAGATAGAACTTTATTCTTAACATACACACTACTGAAACTTTATTTTTAACTTGTAAACGGTTGAAACTTTGTTTTATTTCTAACATACAAACAGATAAAACTTCATTTTTAACTTGTAAACTGATGAAACTTCATTTTATTTCTAACATACAAACAGATAGAACTTTATTCTTAACATACACACTACTGAAACTTTATTTTTAACTTGTAAACGGTTGAAACTTTGTTTTATTTCTAACATACAAACAGATAAAACTTCATTTTTAACTTGTAAACTGATGAAACTTCATTTTATTTCTAACATACAAACAGATAGAACTTTATTCTTAACATACACACTACTGAAACTTTATTTTTAATTTGTAAACTGTTGAAACTTCATTTTATTTCTAACATACAAGCTGATAAAACTTTATTCTTAACTTGTAAACTGGTGAAGCTTCATTCTATTTCTAACATACAAACAGATAAAACTTTATTCTTAACATACGCACTATTGAATCATTAGTTTTAACTTGCAAACTATTGAAACTTAATTTTTAACTTGTTAACGGTTGAAACTTTGTTTTATTTCTAACATACAAACAGATAAAACTTCATTTTTAACTTGTAAACTGATGAAACTTCATTTTATTTCTAACATACAAACAGATAGAACTTTATTCTTAACATACACACTACTGAAACTTTATTTTTAACTTGTAAACGGTTGAAACTTTGTTTTATTTCTAACATACAAACAGATAAAACTTCATTTTTAACTTGTAAACTGATGAAACTTCATTTTATTTCTAACATACAAACAGATAGAACTTTATTCTTAACATACACACTACTGAAACTTTATTTTTAACTTGTAAACGGTTGAAACTTTGTTTTATTTCTAACATACAAACAGATAAAACTTCATTTTTAACTTGTAAACTGATGAAACTTCATTTTATTTCTAACATACAAACAGATAGAACTTTATTCTTAACATACACACTACTGAAACTTTATTTTTAACTTGTAAACGGTTGAAACTTTGTTTTATTTCTAACATACAAACAGATAAAACTTCATTTTTAACTTGTAAACTCATGAAACTTCATTTTATTTCTAACATACAAACAGATAGAACTTTATTCTTAACATACACACTACTGAAACTTTATTTTTAACTTGTAAACGGTTGAAACTTTGTTTTATTTCTAACATACAAACAGATAAAACTTCATTTTTAACTTGTAAACTGATGAAACTTCATTTTATTTCTAACATACAAACAGATAGAACTTTATTCTTAACATACACACTACTGAAACTTTATTTTTAATTTGTAAACTGTTGAAACTTTGTTTTATTTCTAACATACAAGCTGATAAAACTTTATTCTTAACTTGTAAACTGGTGAAGCTTCATTCTATTTCTAACATACAAACAGATAAAACTTTATTCTTAACATACGCACTATTGAAACATTAGTTTTAACTTGCAAACTATTGAAACTTCATTTTTAACTTGTTAACGGTTGAAACTTTGTTTTATTTCTAACATACAAACAGATAAAACTTCATTTTTAACTTGTAAACTGATGAAACTTTGTTTTATTTCTAACATACAAACAGATAGAACTTTATTCTTAACATACACACTATTGAAACTTTATTTCTAACGTACACACTATTGAAACTTTATTTTTAACTTGTAAACTGGTGAAACTTTATTTCATTTCTAACATACAAGCAGATAAAATTTATTCTTAACTTGTAAACTGGTGAAACTTCATTTTATTTCTAACATATAAACAGATAGAACGTTATTTCTAACATACACACTATTGAAACTTTATTCTTAACTTGTAAACTATTGAAACTTTGTTTCTAACGTACAAATTATTGAAACTTTATTTTTAAGGTGGTGAAACTTTATTTCATTCTGACATACAAGCAGATAAAACTTTATTCTTAACTTGTAAACTGGTGAAGCTTCAGTTTTATTTCTAACATATAAACAGATAGAACTTTATTCTTAACATACACACTATTGAAACTTCATTTTTAACTTGTAAACGGTTTGAAACTTTATTTTATTTCTAACGCACAAACGCCTAAAACTTTATTTCTAACGTACACACTGTTGAAACTTTATTTTTAATCTGTAAACTGTTGAAACTATATCTTTCGTTTACAAATAGTAGAACGCTTAGTCTAACTTGCAAACTAGTAAATCCTACAATCTCATTTTACAAACAGATGAAACTTTATTTCTAACGTACACACTGTTGAAACTTTATTTTTAATCGACAAACTGTTGAAACTATTCTATTTCTAACACACAAACAGCTTAAACTTTATTTTTAACATAAACACTATTGAAACTTTATTTTGTAATCTGTAAACTGTTGAAACTATATCTTTCATTTACAAATAATAGAACGCTTAGTTTAACTTGCAAACTAGTAAATCTTGTTCGTCATCGAATCTAACTGTTTAAATCTTCATCATGGAAATCAATGTTCCACAGTCATTTGAAAAAGATATGATCGCCCCAAAGTGATTTGATTCTACCTATTTCTGTTGGTGAGAAAAAAGAATACATTTTACGTGATTTCATTCATGATAAAGACGCTTCATATGGAATAGTCGAGATGTTTGAATCTATTTTCTATCACCCCGTCGTCAAACAAACTATACCCTCTATTTCTATCAAAATTACCAATGGTTTACAAGAGTGCATCCATGTGAAAGATACTAAATCCCTCGTAACTTTAGTGTTTCGGAAAACAAAGTGATGTCATTGTGATATGTTTATTGAAATAAAAATATGCGAATGAAAAAGTCTTTTCACAGATATAGGGGGAATTGGCTAACTGTAGGCATATATTCACAAGGAAGAAACGATCTCATGCGATACATAAAACAACCATGTATATCTACAAAAAGCAACATCAAAATACTGAGTTAAAGTTGATTATGTCAATACATCTCCTGAATGTGGTAGCGTGAGTTTTATTCTTTTGGGTGGAGGTATGTTTGTATCAGGATGTCCATGTGGAAGAGATGTGTTATGTCCTATCCAACACCTCTTATCCTCCCATGCAGAAAGCGCTCGTTTCTTAAATGTGTACGTTTTCACAGTATGAACTTGTGATTTTAAGATTGTCATATTGACAAACGTTATATTTTTATTTTTATAGGCCTTCTTATAGGACCGATGTTTCATGTTTTGGACAATTGATTTTGATATTCCTTTAGCACGCTTAATACTATCTGCACATTCTTTTAATTTCATGGAATACATTTTAGGGCGGAGGAGAATCATTTCATCTATTTCCTTTCCTGCTGTTTCATCCTTAAAACAACCAAGTTTGGCTTTATTCTGTATGGAAAAGAGTGGATGAGCGGGATTGTAGTTAGATGTGTTGAAATATTTTTCTAATGACTTAGCTACTTCATTAAAATTTAAATCTTTTTGAGTGGTAATACCTAAGAAGAAACTATCTGTATCACCACCCAACAAACGAACCTCTTTTACGAGAGGACATGGTTTTAGCATTTTATAAAAGAGTTGGTACATTTCAAGCTTAGAGTAATCTAGTACAGCTTGGCCAAAATAGATGGGCTTGCACAACTCAACTTCAGATTTTATCATTTTAACACCTACAAGATCCTCATCGATAATGTCTCTATCAATGAAAAGAGGTGATGAGGTCAATTTGTGATATTTTTGATCATCAGTGACTAGTTTGTAGTTTATGCGTTTTCTAACATCCTCCATGGTCTTTCCGAAAAGACTATTATTCTTATATTTATAAAAATCTGTTTCAAAATTATTTTGGGCTAGTGCACGTTTTTGACTGTTACTATCTATGTAGGGTTTGAGGAAGGCTTTCTGTCTAAATTTGATAATGCGGTGAACTGACTTTAGAAGCATGCCCATTTCTAAATAGAATTTTAGTATGCAGAAGTGTACGAGATAATTTTTCTTATCATATTGGGTGAGTAAAAGTTTGCGGCATGGTTTGTACCTTGGCTGTCCACACTCTGTTAAGTTATTATGAAATTGTGACATGAATGGTGAAAACATATCTTCAGTCACTTCACCAGATTCAGGTGCGAGTGGGAAATCAGCAGTTTTATTTTTAATACTATTTGGATAAATCAAATCCACTTCAAAATAATATCCCCAATCACCTTCATCTGGAATCTTCAGTATGCTTGAAGGGTTGGAGTAATACTCAAGCTCATCTTGTTTTAACCAACTAAACTCGGAATGAGGTAGTGGTTTAGACAGTGAACTGCCATATAAATTATTTTGGTCATAGTACTTTAGGTCGATATGATCATCACCTACTGTTTTAGATTTTAACCTATGTTTATTTACAAATGTGAGACCACCGCGAATTCCTCGCTCAAATAAATTATACATCTCTGGATCTTGTAAGAGATGAATGGTCTCACCAGTCATTTTAAAAGCAGACTTAAATGACATGGCTGGCAGACTGACAAAGTGGACGGGATCTAACTTATCTTCTTCTAATGCCACTCGTCGAAATTCCTGAAAGACATCAGCCAGCAAAATGACATCTAATTCCAAGTAAGTGATCATATAATCGCCAAAAGTTTTACAATTAAATTTTAACCATGCCTCTTGAGCATGTTCATAGTCCTCTACTGGACAATCTTCACCCGTCAAATCGTTTTTGAATTTGTCAATGGAAGGAAGGGTTGTTTCATTTAGTTTAGACATTGAGCTAAAATACACATAGGGAAAGACTCCTTTGCGAGTGATCATGTCATCCGTTAAGTTTGGATAGTGTTTCTTCAAAGTTTGACTATGGGGAAGAAACTTGAGATTTCGAACGAGAGAAGCTAGTGACGCTGACATGAATTGAAATGAATCTAAAAATTTTATTTCGAAGAAGACTGTCTTATTTTCTTTAGTTTTATCTACTGGTACTTTTGCTGTCATTGCCATGAATTTTTCTCTCGTTTGTGCTATAACATTGAGCTGCCACGATTTCATCTGGCTCAACCCTCCTTTTATGAGCATATGACTGTCATAGCCCTTAAAGTTATGAAAAATGACGGGTAGTACACGACGTCTCAACCTAAGTGAAAAGTTACATTTGGAGCAGAGTGCGTTTCTAAATTTACCAGTGATGTGATCATGATCACGCACTTTCTTAATTTTATCGTCATCAAACGTTTTATGACATTTAGGGCACGATGTGCAACTTTCAAATTTCTGTTTGTCTTCATCTGACATATGTAGTGACTTACGCTGCAATTGTGAATCATATGATCGTTGAAATTTAGCAGCTTTATCGAGAAATTCTAGAAATTTTGAAATACAATCTTCACCTTGCCAAGTATGCATTTTGTTTTGTCTATTCCTAAAGTGGTCATGCCATACTTCATGATGAAACTTCATTTTATTTCTAACATACAAACAGATAGAACTTTATTCTTAACATACACACTACTGAAACTTTATTTTTAATTTGTAAACTGTTGAAACTTTGTTTTATTTCTAACATACAAGCTGATAAAACTTTATTCTTAACTTGTAAACTGGTGAAGCTTCATTCTATTTCTAACATACAAACAGATAAAACTTTATTCTTAACATACGCACTATTGAAACATTAGTTTTAACTTGCAAACTATTGAAACTTTATTTTTAACTTGTTAACGGTTGAAACTTTGTTTTATTTCTAACATACAAACAGATAAAACTTCATTTTTAACTTGTAAACTGATGAAACTTCATTTTATTTCTAACATACAAACAGATAGAACTTTATTCTTAACATACACACTACTGAAACTTTATTTTTAACTTGTAAACGGTTGAAACTTTGTTTTATTTCTAACATACAAACAGATAAAACTTCATTTTTAACTTGTAAACTGATGAAACTTCATTTTATTTCTAACATACAAACAGATAGAACTTTATTCTTAACATACACACTATTGAAACTTTATTTCTAACGTACACACTATTGAAACTTTATTTTTAACTTGTAAACTGGTGAAACTTTATTTCATTTCTAACATACAAGCAAATAAAATTTATTCTTAACTTGTAAACTGGTGAAACTTCATTTTATTTCTAACATATAAACAGATAGAACTTTATTTCTAACATACACACTATTGAAACTTTATTCTTAACTTGTAAACTATTGAAACTTTGTTTCTAACGTACACATTATTGAAACTTTATTTTTAAGGTGGTGAAACTTTATTTCATTCTGACATACAAGCAGATAAAACTTTATTCTTAACTTGTAAACTGGTGAAGCTTCAGTTTTATTTCTAACATATAAACAGATAGAACTTTATTCTTAACATACACACTATTGAAACTTCATTTTTAACTTGTAAACGGTTGAAACTTTATTTTATTTCTAACGCACAAACGCCTAAAACTTTATTTCTAACGTACACACTGTTGAAACTTTATTTTTAATCTGTAAACTGTTGAAACTATATCTTTCGTTTACAAATAGTAGAACGCTTAGTCTAACTTGCAAACTAGTAAATCCTACAATCTCATTTTACAAACAGATGAAACTTTATTTCTAACGTACACACTGTTGAAACTTTATTTTTAATCGACAAACTGTTGAAACTATTCTATTTCTAACACACAAACAGCTTAAACTTTATTTTTAACATAAACACTATTGAAACTTTATTTTGTAATCTGTAAACTGTTGAAACTATATCTTTCATTTACAAATAATAGAACGCTTAGTTTAACTTGCAAACTAGTAAATCTTGTTCGTCATCGAATCTAACTGTTTAAATCTTCATCATGGAAATCAATGTTCCACAGTCATTTGAAAAAGATATGATCGCCCCAAAGTGATTTGATTCTACCTATTTCTGTTGGTGAGAAAAAAGAATACATTTTATGTGATTTCATTCATGATAAAGACGCTTCATATGGAATAGTCGAGATGTTTGAATCTATTTTCTATCACCCCGTCGTCAAACAAACTATACCCTCTATTTCTATCAAAATTACCAATGGTTTACAAGAGTGCATCCATGTGAAAGATACTAAATCCCTCGTAACTTTAGTGTTTCGGAAAACAAAGTGAAGTCATTGTGATATGTTTATTGAAATAAAAATATGCGAATGAAAAAGTCTTTTCACAGATATAGGGGGAATTGGCTAACTGTAGGCATATATTCACAAGGAAGAAACGATCTCATGCGATACATAAAACAACCATGTATATCTACAAAAAGCAACATCAAAATACTGAGTTAAAGTTGATTATGTCAATACATCTCCTGAATGTGGTAGCGTGAGTTTTATTCTTTTGGGTGGAGGTATGTTTGTATCAGGATGTCCATGTGGAAGAGATGTGTTATGTCCTATCCAACACCTCTTATCCTCCCATGCAGAAAGCGCTCGTTTCTTAAATGTGTACGTTTTCACAGTATGAACTTGTGATTTTAAGATTGTCATATTGACAAACGTTATATTTTTATTTTTATAGGCCTTCTTATAGGACCGATGTTTCATGTTTTGGACAATTGATTTTGATATTCCTTTAGCACGCTTAATACTGTCTGCACATTCTTTTAATTTCATGGAATACATTTTAGGGCGGAGGAGAATCATTTCATCTATTTCCTTTCCTGCTGTTTCATCCTTAAAACAACCAAGTTTGGCTTTATTCTGTATGGAAAAGAGTGGATGAGCGGGATTGTAGTTAGATGTGTTGAAATATTTTTCTAATGACTTAGCTACTTCATTAAAATTTAAATCTTTTTGAGTGGTAATACCTAAGAAGAAACTATCTGTATCACCACCCAACAAACGAACCTCTTTTACGAGAGGACATGGTTTTAGCATTTTATAAAAGAGTTGGTACATTTCAAGCTTAGAGTAATCTAGTACAGCTTGGCCAAAATAGATGGGCTTGCACAACTCAACTTCAGATTTTATCATTTTAACACCTACAAGATCCTCATCGATAATGTCTCTATCAATGAAAAGAGGTGATGAGGTCAATTTGTGATATTTTTGATCATCAGTGACTAGTTTGTAGTTTATGCGTTTTCTAACATCCTCCATGGTCTTTCCGAAAAGACTATTATTCTTATATTTATAAAAATCTGTTTCAAAATTATTTTGGGCTAGTGCACGTTTTTGACTGTTACTATCTATGTAGGGTTTGAGGAAGGCTTTCTGTCTAAATTTGATAATGCGGTGAACTGACTTTAGAAGCATGCCCATTTCTAAATAGAATTTTAGTATGCAGAAGTGTACGAGATAATTTTTCTTATCATATTGGGTGAGTAAAAGTTTGCGGCATGGTTTGTACCTTGGCTGTCCACACTCTGTTAAGTTATTATGAAATTGTGACATGAATGGTGAAAACATATCTTCAGTCACTTCACCAGATTCAGGTGCGAGTGGGAAATCAGCAGTTTTATTTTTAATACTATTTGGATAAATCAAATCCACTTCAAAATAATATCCCCAATCACCTTCATCTGGAATCTTCAGTATGCTTGAAGGGTTGGAGTAATACTCAAGCTCATCTTGTTTTAACCAACTAAACTCGGAATGAGGTAGTGGTTTAGACAGTGAACTGCCATATAAATTATTTTGGTCATAGTACTTTAGGTCGATATGATCATCACCTACTGTTTTAGATTTTAACCTATGTTTATTTACAAATGTGAGACCACCGCGAATTCCTCGCTCAAATAAATTATACATCTCTGGATCTTGTAAGAGATGAATGGTCTCACCAGTCATTTTAAAAGCAGACTTAAATGACATGGCTGGCAGACTGACAAAGTGGACGGGATCTAACTTATCTTCTTCTAATGCCACTCGTCGAAATTCCTGAAAGACATCAGCCAGCAAAATGACATCTAATTCCAAGTAAGTGATCATATAATCGCCAAAAGTTTTACAATTAAATTTTAACCATGCCTCTTGAGCATGTTCATAGTCCTCTACTGGACAATCTTCACCCGTCAAATCGTTTTTGAATTTGTCAATGGAAGGAAGGGTTGTTTCATTTAGTTTAGACATTGAGCTAAAATACACATAGGGAAAGACTCCTTTGCGAGTGATCATGTCATCCGTTAAGTTTGGATAGTGTTTCTTCAAAGTTTGACTATGGGGAAGAAACTTGAGATTTCGAACGAGAGAAGCTAGTGACGCTGACATGAATTGAAATGAATCTAAAAATTTTATTTCGAAGAAGACTGTCTTATTTTCTTTAGTTTTATCTACTGGTACTTTTGCTGTCATTGCCATGAATTTTTCTCTCGTTTGTGCTATAACATTGAGCTGCCACGATTTCATCTGGCTCAACCCTCCTTTTATGAGCATATGACTGTCATAGCCCTTAAAGTTATGAAAAATGACGGGTAGTACACGACGTCTCAACCTAAGTGAAAAGTTACATTTGGAGCAGAGTGCGTTTCTAAATTTACCAGTGATGTGATCATGATCACGCACTTTCTTAATTTTATCGTCATCAAACGTTTTATGACATTTAGGGCACGATGTGCAACTTTCAAATTTCTGTTTGTCTTCATCTGACATATGTAGTGACTTACGCTGCAATTGTGAATCATATGATTGTTGAAATTTAGCAGCTTTATCGAGAAATTCTAGAAATTTTGAAATACAATCTTCACCTTGCCAAGTATGCATTTTGTTTTGTCTATTCCTAAAGTGGTCATGCCATACTTCATAGCAGGATATGGCTGCTGGTTTGTGGATGATATCATCAATGTAGCATTCTATGTCTGCGTAAATGATACGCAGGGGACTTAATTCGTCACCATTATCCCTATGTGAAAATATTTTATCTTTGGGCATGCGTTCCATTTGTAATTTACCTCGCTTGCACCATTCATAGTGAGTTTCAAATTTATCTTTACTCCAAAAGGAGCGGATGCAGCGGTCGCATACAAAATGTTCACCTCTTTTAGAGTGCCCCAAGTGAGTGTACAGCGAGAGATTTTGGGAATACCACAGTAGTGCCATTCCTCGCTATCATCTTGTTTTACTAATAAGAGGTTGACTACACGTTCATAACAAGTTGAACGTGAATTATAGCGGGCACCCTTCAACCCCTTCTCCCACACGTGAACGACAATTTTAATCTGATTATGTTTTTCGAACGTTTCTACATCTTTGATTTTCATGTTGTCACTATCACAACCTTCAAAGTCTATCTAGTTCATCCTCCCACTGTCTATAGCTATAGGTGCGATCTCGATGCGCGTTGATATCATTATAGTGAAGGATGGATAGGACTGCATATTTGAAACACTGTGATTTACAATCGACATTGATGACAGCTTTCTTATTATACAACGTTTTTGGTAGTTTAAATGTGCCTCGAGCTGCATGACTTTCTAATAGGGAAATTTTGAATATGGCTGAGTCCACACCATCAAAAATGAGAGCGCTGTCGCGCTGATTGAATTTATCTACATTTGATTTTAAACATTGAATGTGAAAATTTAGCCAAGACTCGCAGTCTACAACTTCGGTTGCGGAAGAGGAAGGAACATGAAACTGTATTCTCTCCGTCACTTGACCCGTTTGAAAATCTATTTTAATATATTTTAGTTTAAGGTAGATGAGCGCCTTCATTCTAAAATTGTCTAAATTGTTGAAGAGCGCTTCGATAATGTTAGAATTTTGAAGGAGCCACTCAGGAAAATCTACTATTTGAGTATTGGACTCCATGCAGTAGTCGCGTACTAAATTATTATGTGAAACATTAATGAGGGAGATGGTAGAGGTACCTTTGGTGTAGTGATCATTTGCATGTGTGTGTTGAAGTCTGTGCGAAGATCGCTGAAAGTGACTATCAAAAGAAAGAGGGCACAAATCGCAAGGAAAGGAGATGTCATAGTCAGAATCAACTTCACCTCCGGAGATTGATGCCGCTTTGCGTTGACACACACGTTGTTTGATGTGTCGAAGGAGACTGTGCTTCCTTGTAAACATATGTCCGCAGTCGGCACATTCCCACTCGTTGCCTTGTCGCGAGAGTCCTGAGCTGGAACTCACATCACCTGAAAGAGAAATCATTCTGTCATCTCTGTTTAAGTCTCAGTGTATTGTTACAACCTACTTTGACTCAACAACTCTAAACTTTCCTCGAGTAGGGAGGGCGTTGGTGATGAAGTTGATGCCTGAAATTGAGGAAGATGCTATTAGCCACACGTTTGAGGGAGATGAGTGAAGAAATTTTCAACTTACCATTTCAACGAAATCAAGTTTAAGGTTGATACTTCAACAAGATAGAGACTTCACTCAAATAATACGTCTCAAATTTGGAATTCACGAGAGAGCAGTTCACTTGTACGCCTCAAATATAGAATTCGCTAGAGAACACTTCACTTATACGTCTCAAAGACAGAGTGAAATGACACGAATGTCACTTTGCATATATACTTTCATATTCATCATTCATTGGCTGTTCATTCTGATTGGTTGCTTGTTTATACTTAAGAATTAGAAAACATTTCAAAGTCATTATTCACAGTCAACATGACAAGCCCTCTAAAAACATCGAACACAAATTGGAGTTCTCTTCTCCATGCTCATCGCCAAAGGCGCTCGTTGCACCAAACGCTCCAACGAAGGGGAAGGTGGAGAAATTATACCGACTCGACAACATTAGAAAGTTGTCATTACCAGCGGATGACGAAGAGGAGAGTGTATGTGAGAAGGAGTGTCCCGACCTAACAGGCATACGATGGATAGCAATCGACTGCGATCCATGTGTAAAGAGCTTGTTAGACTACGGAAGAGAGAAGTGTGTTATGTTGCGTGTGGCGCGTGAGTGTCCTCCCATTTCATTCCATTCATCAATTCATCTCATTGATAGAGACAGGTAGAACTCATGGTTCTCATAACGTATGCAATGGATAGTTTATAAGGCAACCTTCGACAGCTGGCTAAATGTCGCCCTGGCGCGAATGCATACTACGTTGAGACAGAGGCAATCACTTGCAAACATGATGCAGAGAGGTTTAACAAGATTGACCATTACCGAATGTCCCTTGCGGTATACATAGCTACGGGTTTCACCGCCGCCCTTTACAGGAACGCCCGTCGAAAGGAAGTATTACACCGAACTTCATTTGCAACGTTCAAGTTGACTGATAGCAGATTCAACTTAATGATAGTATTCGCCAGACATGAAAACCTGTAGAGTTGGTAAGAGGTTGACAGACTTTGAGCAGCTTGATAGCAAGCCGTAGAGAGCCTGATTCACCAGCGTTTTGCAATGGAGATGTTTAGAGGCCACCCATGACAAGATAGCTAAGACTCAACCGATTGGCGTTCAAAGTGCTACGTTGAGAACTGTGTCAAATGCCCAACATGAGACATGAGTTGTCCCAGCGGTTACGGTCTAAACTATGACACACTCCCTTGCCACACTTATCACTACGGCATCGTCCGCCGTCCCGAAGGAACACCCTGTCAGTGGAATATTACAGCAAAACTCTCCGTGTCTTGCTCGCTTTCAGTGAAAAGCCGCTTATACCATGAAAAGACTGGCTCAGACATCATTAAAAATGCTTTCATTGACTTCAGCAGGGTCGAAAACCCCAGAAAACCTCCAAAACTAGTGAATTTAAATTTTTCAACTTTTTAGCACTACTTATGAAATTTTATAAGTAATCTGTCACTTAGGGCAGGTCAATAGCGACCGAACCTTTTTTGAATCAAGTCAAACGGACTTGTAGAAGCAAAGTTACAAGCCTTTAAAGTTTTGGAGTCTTTTATGGCCTGGAGACGAAGGCCATCTCCTGGCGAACCTCTAAGTCTGACGCCTTAGCTGATATCAGCAATGAAATTTTCTAAGTCGGTTTCTTACAGAAACCCGGAATTTGGAATGTCCGATGCTATCATCGGAGCTCAGAGAGACGACTTACCGTTGACAATCTCTCGTCTGAATGACAAGTCTCTGTCGGTTCCCAGCTTATATAGTGTGTGGCGATCAGCTGATGACGTAATACCCATCATCCAAACACTCAAAACCCGTCTATCTCCGGTTCTAGTGCTCCGATTGAGCTGGAAATACATCATTTCCATGTAGAATTTGACGCTGAATCCGAATCTGACCTCCGTTTTCCCATCCGATGCTTCTTTTTGGCTCTACAGTAGGCAGCCATCGCAAAATTCTAACTCGTTTTTTCGAAAAATGTTGAAAATTTTTTCTCGCCGATTGCCTTGAAACTCACCATACAGATAGAAAATTTCACGCTGATTCCAAATCTGAAATCCGTTTTCCAATCCGATGCTTCGTTTGGGCGCTACAGCCCATTTTACAACCCAACATTCAGCACGAAAAACATCACACACTATAGCCTCAAGACAAATCCTGGCGGTAGCCCAAGACCACCACGACACTCTGGCGTTCCAGAGGGGGGGAGTCAGACTCGAAGCACCACGGCGGCCGACCACGACACTTTGCCGTTCCAGAGGGGGGAGGGGGAGGGGGGACGTCAGCGACGGCGGCCATCTTGCGCGGTCCAGAAGTGGAGTTTTACTTACTACTTGCAATGAAGTCTAATTGAAAGAATTGTATCAACAGGATGCTCTTATTTACAACTGCGTTTTGCAAAACATCTGAAAAAGTAGAGTAGGCCTATTATTTATTGCAATTTGGGCGCTGTATTTAGACATATATAAAAATTTCTTGATTTATTATTAAAATGCGTATTAGTTCTCTAATTAATAAAAAGAGACAATGAAAAGGAATCTTTGTTGCTCGCTTACAAATATTTTCAAATTCATGCAATATCAGCTGATTCACTGGTTTCGTTGCACAGAAGGTAAAAACACGTCTATTTCCTATCTAGCCTTTATAATATTAAATATCTTTGTAGTTGATTCTTAAATCTTAAGAGCGCATGTTATATAGGAATAATACAAATGAAAACCAATTGTTTCATTTTTAGATGAAAGCAGAGTGAAGTTCACCTGCAATTCACCAGATAGGCCTACATGACTAAATGACTTCTCTGATTAGAATAATGAACCACGTCTTTACTTGTGATCATGCAGCCGGATTGCTTCTTTGTAATAAGTCCGCTACCTGGCTGTGGTTGTACATGCATATCGTTGCTGTGACCACGTGCACCGGCCCCGCGACTTTGCAATAGTATAACGTGTATGTAAGGACGACGATCGAAATTGTTGTGGCACAATCTCCACCGGGTCGTCTGAAGTTCATCAGCAATGAATATGCCGATTACAGTAAAAAGTATGCCAAACCAACGCGAAGACTTCGCAATCGTGGTTATCGTTTAGGTGAAAAATTATTATAGATTAGGCTCGTCGTTGTTCTTTTCATCTAGTTTTTTGTACTTTGAGATCCTGTGCTTTGCATGTAAATAGCACTATCATCCTCAGTTGCAATCACTGCAATGTTGACTATGACAGTGAAGATGTGTATAGTGGCTTCAAAATGAGACCTTAATTTGTGAATTTCTGCTGGATAATTAGAAAGCTATGCTACATTGAAATTCAGTCTTAAGCCGCACCCTGTAGCAATCAGAGTGATTGACTTTTGAATTCTGGTTGAAATTTGAATTTGAGCATGCAAATTAGCTAGGCCTAGGCTATTTGTGGAAATAGTCTATATTCATTTTGAAATAAAAATATGATTTAGAGCCAAAGATATAATTATAATAATTATCATATATAATTTATATAATTTATATAATTATCATGAAGGGCTAGATAGACGTGTTTTTACCTTCTGTGCAACGAAGCCAGAGAAAATCAGCTGATATTACATGAATTTGAAAATATTTGTAAGCGAGCAACAAATATTCCTTTTCATTGTCTCTTTTTAGTAATTAGAGAACTAAAACGCATTTTAATAATATTTTTATGATGTTATTTAATTACATTTAATGACATTAATTTAATGACATTTTTATGTATGTCTAAAAGCAATGTCCAAATTGCAACAAATAATAGTCTAACATTCTACTTTTTCAGATGTTTTGCAAAATACCAGTTGTAAATAAGTTAAGGGCACTGCTGATTCAATTATTTCAAATAGACTTTATTGCATTATCTTATGTCAGCTGATTATTAGATCTGAAGAGCGCATGTTATATAGGAATAATACAAATAAAAACCAAACGCGATCGTCAAGCGTGGCAAAAATCTAACGTCTGCATGTAATTTTGTGGTAAGAAATTACATGATGCAACAGAAAAAATAAATATGAAATATCAGAAAATTTGATATAAAATTGGCTTTTATGCAAATAAAAGAAAACAACATACACCAACATGTATGCAATGCACATTGACAACATCTGTGACATTGACAGACATGCGATGATCAATTCCAGTTGGCCCCAAAATGTCCTCTGTTAATTATTTGCAATACATAGATCCATATTTTAGTTTCAGCCTGGTGAATAACTCGAAGAGCGTTCTTGACATGGGTGAGCCTCATTAATAACCATATTCTTCAGTGTGATATTCGGATTCTCAGTCATGAATTCTACAGAGGGAGTTGAGTATTTATCAATTTATAACCCATCAGTCTTTACGTGAATACTTTTTCTTCCACTTGGATTGATTACTGCATTGAATTGCTGTATTACCGCTTCTCAACTTCAACAATTTTTTCAGATAAACTGCTGAACGAATATTCTTGGAACTTGCCATACAACATCAGTGAATTAGGCTTAACATCATGTGCCATTTCTAAGGCTCTTTGTCTCATCGCACATCGCACAGCCGACAAAACAGCAATTTCCCTCTATTGCCGTAATGCTTTTTTTGCCACGATAAGGACCGCACTAAAATGGGTTCAAATTTAGACATCCACTTCTCATCTAGGCCTTTTAAACAATTAAATATTCTTTAGAACATAAGCT
This sequence comes from Prostheceraeus crozeri, assembly GCA_907163375.1. NCBI lineage: Eukaryota > Metazoa > Platyhelminthes > Polycladida > Euryleptidae > Prostheceraeus > Prostheceraeus crozeri. Next base: position 49,232 of record CAJQUW010005700.1, read on the forward strand.
TAGTAAGGATATATGGGTAGAGTGTCGACTCAAAAAAAGTACCTATATAAAGTGAAAATTTTTATATTAAAATATTCAGTTTTTGGCGGAGATTACGTTCCCGCTGTTCCAAAAATTATTTGAGCAGTTTTAAAAAAGTCAAAATTTTGCCAATTTATATACTACCCAGATGACGTCCCTATAAAAGAAGCATGAAACAAGTTGGATATCAAAAGGAATGAATATTTGCCAATAAGCATCCTAACTAAGCGGAAGTAATGCTGATGAGCAAGGGAGTTTCATGATCCGTATTGTAACGGAAGTCTTCATGAAAAAATCGCGATATTATTCGCACTTTCTCGGCTGAAATTTCAAGTTTTTAATTCAATTTTCATCGGCATGATTTTGTGATTTACTAAATTCATCTTTCATTTCTTGAATCTGTATAGCGATGTCGACCCATTTACATCTTTCAAAGTTAATTGAAATCATTGTCTTGATTCTGTTATTTTGCTCTGCAAGTGGCAGGTTGCCTGTGATAGGATCACGCGTAAGAAAATACTCTTAAAGTTGACCATGAAAGTAGTAGGAACCACTGTTGGAAAAGTCGGAATTGGAATTAATTCCATTCTTTTTCGGAATTGGAATTGGAATTGACGATATTTAAATCTATACTGGAATTGGAATTGACCTTGATAAACCTCAATTCCACTTTTTCGATAGACCTGTGATAAATCTATTTGTACAAACATTGAAATCACAGTAGGCCTACTCGGCCGATGTGGTAACTGCACGCAGAGCTTATTGTTGAATAAAGGGTGTTAATTGTGACTTCGGTGGGCCTACAGCCCCCGGACAATGTTATTTCAACGATTAAGCAAACAATGAAAAGACAATCATCTTTGTTCAATCTGTTATCTAGTTATTTATCAAGCAAGATAATTAATCAAAATAAAGCAATTGTTGAATTTAGTTCTTGATAGGATAAGCACACAAATTGGAGATCTACTTAATTGTTGTACACACGAAAAGCAATTGGCTTGGAAAGAGGAAAATTAACGCTGCATTAAAGGGCAGCAACCCAGCAAATCACAATATAGACAGTGTCAACAAATTATACTAATATGATTTAATTAAAATGGCAATTACATGAAATATTATTCAACTTCCAATCACAACAATTAACAATATTAATTTTCAAGACTATAGTTATATAGATACGATACTCAACGATAAAAGAAAAACTTTAAACTTACAGTTCACTTCTTTAATGTTGAATTCACTTCAATTCGATCGGACTCACTTATTCCAAAACAATGTCATAAATATCAGTGTCACTTATACAGTCAATCTTCCATCGCGCTCGCTGATGTGTTGCCGCATACGCTGTTGTGTTGTTGTTCGCTGGCAGGTAGTTGTTGTTGTTACTTCTGTAGTTAAGTTACACCGCGAGAACCCGGAGTTCTTCTAACAGCTACTGGAGATGTCGTATGTGTTGTTGTTGGTAGTTGTTGTTGTTGTGTCAATTTCTCATCGTTTCTAATTAATACAAATTTTTGAGACTTGACGATAAATCCACTTTCTTTTGAAAATTGAAAGAGTTTCCTTTAATCTCTGCTCGTTAGCTTTCGACCCGACCACATTTCGTTCTTATCACGGAATTTTTAATCTCATTTTTTTAACATAGACCGTTAATCAAATTTCATGATATCATTTTTATCGTCGTTTTTTCTTTCATCAACAATCACGCTATTCGCACACTGAATTTCCTTCTTCTGTCAATTTATTAGTCGATTTATTCGCATCTCATCTCTCTCTCAGCGTTTGATTCTTTGCTGACTGTTATCTCTCTTTTCTTTTTTTCGTGAGATACGATACGAGTATTGAATATCTCGTTTACGAAACGAAAATGGCGTAGGCTGACCGGTTACATATATGAATGTACACAAGAAAGATGAACTATGAACCTGAGAACGAACATAGGAACGACGCAGGGAACAGAACACAGGAACAACGAGGATAGGATAAGGGCACATGGGTTAAATTGAAACGAATAAACGTTAGATACATTAAGATAAGACACCTTACGCGACATGCAATTATCGGAATCGAATCTTATTATGGAATTGGAACTGAATTGTTTCGACTGGAATTGGAATTGAAATTTCTGCTCTGGAAATAGAATTAAAATAATTTCAGTGGAATTTATGGTAGGATTTTATCGAATTTCTAATTTAACAAACATTAAATCTCCAAGTCTGTCATGACACTCAGAATCTGTAAAATGCAATAATTCCTTCTGCATTGCAATCATGATCACTCAATTCCGTGGCAATTTCTTCAAAACTGCAAAAAATTTGCTTATCTCACACTTGCGAACAATTTTGCCAATTATATCCCCCTCGAGTTCATTTAATAAAATCGAAACATGTGCACACATTGTGGATTTAATAAATGCGGAGTTACCTACTCTAAGATTTAGAATAATAATTTTATTTTGGTTCGTTTTAATTTTCAAATGTTGATGAAAGATCTGTAACACAATTTTTGACATTCCGTTGATGAGGCGCACGTCGGCGTTGTGGGGGAGTATGACCGCCCTCGGTGTTAATAAATTATTTATCATATAATCTGTGGTATAAACTCCATTCATGGCGATATCCAGCTTGTTTTTCTCTGCAGTAATTGAAAGACTCTTAGGTTTAATTTCATTACAGAAATTGTCACAGCATGTGCCGCAATTAGTAAGACCATTTAACCTGAGAATCATAGCACGAATGCCAATTAAATCGCAATAGCTGGTATAAATTCCGTTATGATATCTCAATTGCTTCTCCACATTCGATCAATTCTAATGGGACTATGAAAGTTCTGGAAATTTTATCGCTGGCATCCCCAGTCTTCGGTGATGAAGGATAGTCATTAAGGATCAGCGATTCACATAGATTATCATTTCATGTTTTGCCTGGCAAGCACCCTAGATAAACTGCAAAGTTTTATAATAATTACATGTACCTAGTATAGTGGTGCGCATGATGTCAAAGTTATGCCTATTAACCACCCAGATTTCCTGCCAAGTTCTGTAATACCTGCCGGGCACTTTCGCTGATAAATCCTGTTTATTTTTTTCTATCTATTTTGGAGGTACTATAGATGTCTTGAGACGATCACGATCAAATGATAAATCTTTAGAAACTCAGCAATCCGTCGATTTTATTTTCTGCTGCATAAAAATGAAAACCATGCTGGCAGGACAGTGTATTTCACATTTTTACATTTCTCGAAAGACAAAATACAAAAATAGCGACAGAGTGTTCAGAGGAAAACTGCTGATGAAATATCACTTTTGTTTGTAAACAAAAACTGATTATCTGCAAAAGACAGACATCAAAAAATATTGTTCATGGAGATAAAAACGAGCATTTTTACAGACATTTTCAAGACAAAAGCAATCAAAAATACAGAAAAAGAGAAGGTATTGTATTGCCAATGCAAATTGCAGAAAATTAACAAGCGCTATAGATCACTAAAATCTCTACAATGCGCCGCAGTACAATACATACAACCATGATATGTGCAAAAATGGCTCCGATCCAAACACGATCGCCCAACTGATATACCGAGTTACTTCAAGCACGTTTGAAGACTATAAATATGTTTATCGCAAATTTTTCCGATGAGCACTTGACAATTCCACGGATGTAAAACAGAATCATGGACTTATGATGCATAAGGACACTACACGAGAATTACAGCATATTGGTCTGGTTTGACTACTCTTTGTTGGCTACTTATCTATGGAAATCCTCTCGTCCCTATCGAGATATCTACTCTAATTATCCTTTTTGATTACATCTGTTGAAATTTGATGGAGTTTCTATGAGGAATCTCTTAGCAATCATAATTCAATTTCACAGTATGTTACAATGAAAAGTAATTTGACATGGATTGACATGATGTTATTTGTTTGCTATATGGCTTGCATACATCAATAAACATTCATGATGACATCGTTCCAGGAACTCATTTTTCCTAACGAAGAAGCGAAATTTGACTGAAGACTAAAATCTCACTTTGGATCGTATGTGATCATAGAAATCAATTTCACTTGAATGTCTAAGTCTGTCTAAACCACGTTTCGGTAGTTGAGGCGCACAATTCGAAGCGGGGGTATCAGATCCATCTCTGTGCACATGGTAATGAATGTCCCTCCTTGGGAATTGAACGGCGAGGACATATTCATACTTTAGAAGAATTGTTGCGGCGCTTAAATTTCGAATGCTCTATCTGTGCTTATTTTCGTTGATTCTTTTCACTTGTAGACCGACTGGGCTTGATATTTGTTCAACCACTTATTCGTGAAAATGTGCATGATGACAAATATACGACTATCATCATCACAGTATTATGCATGTGAGTTTGCAACCAGCTGTAAGTTACTAATTCATGTTGTGTCCTAAACATCAGTCATGATAATAAATCTTTACAAATTTCGCCTTTCTATTAGAGATAACAGTGAGAAAACTGAAAAATTGAGTTTCATATGAATTTGTAATGATTGGTAGTAGGAGGAGCTCCATTATCCCAATAAACAGCTTAATAGAAAACGAACGCTTCATTATGGTAATACACATGCCTAATGCAACTTTGAGTTGCAATATCACAAATTCAGTTATCGAGATGAAAGGAATTTTAAATAATTTTACATTCAGTTTCATTTCGTTGCAAGTCTAAAACAGTACATGTAAGCAGTTATAAAAATAAATCTTTTACAATGCTTGCGAACATTTGTAGAATTACGAGTACATAACAGCAAAAGATACGAAAAAACAGCAATCGAATTTGTTTGATTGAATACAATGCGATAGACAACATGGCGCATACTGAAATGGTAAAAGAAGAAAAGAAAAAAGAGATGAAATAGGATATAGGAAAAGAACCAAAATGTAGGCACTATGGTGAAACAACAGATCATTGGGCTATTTCTTGCTAACATTTGCTTTAGCTTGACCTAATGCGACTTGTCGCGCATTCGAACCAAACTGTAGAGTACTGATTGTCTCCTGAGCATTGCTAGCGTCGGATCGCACATTGACGAATAGACAAGCCTGAAATAAAAGGTGTATTTCTTAGTTTTTCCAAACATGCAGCTGAAACATTCAGCTTTAAAAATAATTATCAATCTAAAGATATACAATGTTGCATGCATCATGTGATTGAGCTTGTACAATACAATCATTCTATAGCTGTGGCATATGTTTCGCTTAAGATGAATTTTTACGAATTTTGTAATAAATTCGTTAAAATAATAAAAGATAAAAATTCGTAATATTGCCACTCATGCTAAAGTTGATGTGTAATCAATTGTTATGCATGTCATATTTTCTAATATACATTACTCGGATCAAAACCAGTTTATGCGACAATGTTGCTATTAAAATATCAGTCTGCGATATCGGTAAAGAAGTCATTAGCTTCATTTTTAGATACAGATATGTTAGAATGCTTGCATGCTCCTGAAGTACGATATCCCAGTAGAAAAATTGTATAACCAGATAGAAAAAAGTGCATGCTACAGCCAAGAAGAAAGGTTGTGCGTTGTCTTTGGCCTAGAAGATCTGAAATCGGATAAACGATTATGTGAAGATGTAGGATTAGCAATGTAGGCATTCGTGGTGCACTCAGCATCTAACCGATAGAAGTCATCACATGTGGCACTGTCTAAGGTGCTGTGGTCACATTTGATGGTGCCCATGTAAACATAATAATAGTAACACTTCATCTTATTGTAATGGTGCCGCACATAGGGTTGTACAATAGAGATGACAATAAAATGTACGTTAAGCTAATTGTCAGTCGATGTTACTAATGTGACTAATTGCCATCTTAATGCTTAAATCATACTAATAGATTCAAACGTTGAGAGGTCACTTATTCAATAAAATTCTAAATGTCTCTCTTTTGTCCAAATATTTTCAGCATGCTTGGCATCTACATGAACGCACGGTGCTCGAGTAGACCTACGTAGTCCGACACCATCTTATGTTAATTTAACAGATGGAAAATAACTGCGCGTCTTGGTGGATTTGAACTACCGACCTATGGCACTCTAGGCCACCGCTATACCTACTGAGCTATAGACGGGCGACAGTGTGACACAGGTCCTCAATTGAAGAATCTGCGTAATCTTATCTTAAGGGCGTTCATATTTACCTTCCATTTATTCATAAAAATCTTCATATTTCAAAAAATAGTTTCTTACAGGAAGTACCATTATAAAGGATATGAATGCGTTGATCGTTTGCATCAATTATTTATCACTTATCAACGAATTTGTCTACAGTGCAGTTGCTATGTCTCAGAGAGAATTCAAGGCCGAAAAATAACGTCACACCTAAAAAGAACATGGTCCCAAAAGTGTTGCTTCAGCATGTGTTTGAATTATTGGGGGGGGGGGGGCAGGGGAGGGTAAATCGCTGTAGTTCATAGGAGATAGAGGAGATTTCCATCGTGAGGAGGATTGAGTCGTGAAATCTCGATCGTTCAGTGTTTTCATGGTGGAAAAAATAAAGCACAGAGGAAGAGGTTTGAGGAGGAGGGAAGGCGTGAGTTGTGAGATGTGGAAAGCTGGAGGCGAATCAATTCAGTGCGATGAGCGGGAAGATAGAAATATAAGCCCATAAAAGCGATGGAAACCAATCTGTGGTGAATTCTATGATCGACAGGGAGCCACCATGTGATCATGACATGATATCTGGAAAACTTAAGCTGGACTGACGGAGGTGAATGACAGTCTGAAGACAATTACTAGTCATTTTGGGGATGCATACACATTAGGTATCACTAATTAATAGCAGTCTAGACTAAAGGTCCAGAATTTTTGTTGGACGCGGCACGGTCTCTGTGTTAACAGCCCCATAGGTTTATTAAGTTTCTGAACGAAAATTCTGAAGCGTGAGGACGCGTCCGGTGTGAATGCACCATTAGGCCCCACCTGCGGATACATCGATTCAAGTCGGTCGAGCAGTCTAACTCATCCATATTTTACTTAGATCTGGGGAATACCAAATTGCCGAAATAACGAAGTGAATGTATTTTGATACGCTTTGTATTATTTATATAAGAAATGTACAAGAAGCAGATTAGACCAATCATATTTCTTCTAAAAGGGTCATTGTTCGATCAGCCAATGACTCATCGATTCGTGTGTCTTATCGGGGAATCTTGCATTGTTAGGTTTTGGTCGGTGCACTGAGTTTTGAGACTTGTGCCATTACAGAGAAATTGCATAAACGTGCACGCATTGTAATTTGACGCAAAAAATTGTAAAGTGATACATCTGACTTTATTAATGTGCGCTTGAATGGCCATATTTTTTTCAAATGTAAGATGTGAAACATCTCTTGCATTGATATTGCAAGTCATAAGAGAAGAAGCCGAGTATTGATTCCATTTTGTAGAACAGCAAGGAGACATTGTTTTGCTGTGCTATCAACTTCTACGAGTATCCTTATCGGATTGGCTGATCTTGCGACCACACTTGTCTGAATTCCTTGTATACATTGCTTTTGATTTCCATTTCAAGGATAATAATATATTGTATTCTATAGGCCATTAAAAGCTGCATGAATATTATAAGTTTAATATGCTTTAGATTTGTCCGAAATGGAAACAAAAGTTATGAATTCTCTCGATAAATATTTGCTGACCAAAGAAACAGTATATTGCCTTAAAATCTGAGAAGGTCTTTGGCGTCGAGCGCCTTCTCTCGGCCGATGTACAGTGGTGTTTAATATAAAAGAAGCAGATGCTTTTTAAATATTGAAGTGAATATTTTTTCATTCGAGGAAAGACACCGCATCAGAGTCTCTTACCTTCGCATCTCCTCCAAGACTTGGTTGTAGAATGTGGGTGAGTTTACTATTTCGATAAGGGATGTGGAGCTGATTCGTTCGAAGAGCAGTGAAAACCTACAAATATAAAGTTTCTTAAATTGTACGTGTGTTATGAAAATATCATTTTTCAAACTACAACTTCATTTATGAACGCATATTGTCATATTATACTTCAATTCCGATACATGAATAGAAGCTCTTTACCGCCAATGATACTGCCTTACAGAAATACTAAAACATGAATTTCTTTGTCAATTGAATTCCAGATATTTTTTCACGAATGAAATTTCCGCATAGCATATAGAAGCCTGCACTGAAATCTGCTTATTTTCTTGAAGAGTGAATATAATGCAGTACTATTTACAATTTTTTTACTTTAATGGCTTGTTGAATATCATCAACAACATATGATGCACAGTATGTCTTTGAAGAATTCTTCATCACTGCGAATATTACTATCTATGATCTAGTACATCAAATTTCTGTTTTACTAGTCATTCATAACAGGTAACATAAAGTTTCATAGTGAATCTCACTTCCGTTTGTGTCGTCTCCCCAACAAAAGATTAGCTGCTAAAAATATGTACAGTCTGTTCGCTAAAAAATATTTACAAGTCCGAGCTTTCGTGAGCAGACTCGCATTGTCAAGGTTTGGCGGGAGTGAGGGCACGTTCAACGTCTGGTATTTCATGTTTCGGTTGAGTGCTGGTATTTGCTGGTCTCAACCGAAAACATGAAATAACCAGAAGTTGAACGTGTCCTCACTCCTGCCAAACCTTGACAATGCGAGACGGCTCGCGAAAGCTCTGACTTATAAATATTTTTTAACAAGCAGACTGTACATATTTTTAGCAGCTAATCTTTTCTTGGGGAGACGACACAAACAGAAGTGAGATTCACTATGAATTTAAATAACCTCCAGTCAGCTGCCATCAACTAACATAAAAGTTAACAAAATTATTGCAGCAGCATTATGGCTACGTGTTGTATTCAAGTAGTTGAAAAGAAAGCTGTTTATAAAAAGTCATTCCAAATTACATTAAGACATCAAAGTAATCATTTTTTTACTTATCAATAAATGCTTATATAGAAACAAAATTATTCAAAACTCAATCGTCTATCATTCACATCAATTTAATTACCTCCAAGTGTGCATAACCCTAATCGACGAATTGATTTTGAATATTTTTATAATATCTTTTCTGGTAGTGGTGAAGAGAGGTTATGATGTTTGATATGAAGTGTCTGCAGAAGTCCATTCCTGGTCATAGGAATAAACAAGTAAGTTTTTCTGAGTCCTTTCAATGTGCACGGCTCTGTGAATATGATGCGCGTGCGGGTTCAGATACTTCAACCATCCTTTCTCTCGATAAATTTGAATCTATGTTTCACATTAACCAACTTCTAACACCAGATTTGATAATATTCTGAATAATATCCGAGTAATAAGCATATTCATTTCAGATATTTGAGAATTTAGTAACCGATTGAAGCAATGACAACTATGTAATCATTTTTGCAGCATTGACAGCAATATAAATCAATTTAAACTGAAGATGATAAAATATTGAGCACATTGATCCCTCGAAGAAGATAAAAATGAATCGATCGCAAATTCAATCTCGCAACACTTTTGTACTATATTGCAAGCTACATGTGGCTTGCTCAAGTGCAAATGGGTTGTTTTCAGAAGCAGCAAGCTTTTACGAGGGGTGATTGAAAAGTTCGCGGCCTGATATAGAAAAAAGCATATTTCGCATACGAGACATATTTATTTTTCGACATAATCGCCCCTACAATCAACGCACTTAGCCCAACGGTGCCGCAATGCGCGGATCCCTTGCTGATAGAAGTCGAGCATTCCATTGTTTCGATTGTTCTTTCGACTCTGGCTGATAGTGGTGAACCCAAGTCTCATCCATCGTAATGAACCGGTCCATGAAATTTTCAGGATCTCTTACGAACAGCGCCAGGTTGTCCCTTGAGATGAGAAAGCGGGCTCGTTTGTTCTCTGGTGTGAGCAGTCGTGGCACCCATCGAGCGGAAACTTTGTTCATGCCAAGTTCATGATGGATGATGTTATGGACACGCTCTTGTGAAATCTTCAGTTCGAAGACAATCTTTCGCTCGGTTGTACGGCGATCATCAAGAATAATCTTTTGAACATGATCGTTCACATCTTCTGTGCTCACTGTCACTGGTCTTCCATAACGGGGATCATCTTCCAAGCTCTCTCTTCCTTGCTTGAATTCTGAAGCCCACTTCTTGACTGTGGTGTAGGACAGAGCTTTCTCACCAAGTGTTCCAACCATATCATCATGAATCTCCTTTGGTGTGAGTCCTTTCAAGCTGAGATAACGAATGACAGCTCGATTTGAAACGTGATCCATCTTACGCAACACTTATCTGACTAACTGACTGATAAGTTAGTAACTGAAGTTAAGTAGCTGTGGTTTACCAACAGTTCACCGGATCGACTGATCACTCGTCATGCGCCGTCAGCACATTCCATTGTATCAATCCACATGTGCATAATGGCCTGGCTTTAAGCTTTCTATGTCACGCCGCGAACTTATCAATCACCCCTCGTATTGTGATCGAAATTTTATCGCGAGCGTAAGGGGTTTTTTCGCTCACAATGTATAGTTATTAGGTATGAATTTGCGGGCAGCAATGATAGAATTCCAAGGGCGCGTATCGCACGCGGAATTCTATCATTGCTGCCCTGCAAATTCATACCTAATAACGGTATTGTTACATCTCTGTGTTCAAGATCTATGTTGTTCAAGATCTATGTTCAAGATCGATATTCAAGATGCATCAATATCATACCGTATTTCTATGCATATATGTTCATATATAGTTTCATATCCAGGTGTTTTGAGAGTTCCATGGTCAAATAAAATTTGCGGGCAGCAATGCAGTTTTTCCTTCGTATGTCAAGCCATTGAAATTTAGCGGGCAGCAATGATAATTTGACATTGCTGCCCGGAAATTCATGTAGATATCTTGAACATAGGATGTAACAATAGCAACTGCCTCCAGGCGACCTCTAAGAATCAGTTTTGAAATTCAATGCCTCAGGCTTTCACATGTTCTATGCTCCTTGCTCCTGGTATCACCATGAAAAAGGGCTTGACGGCTAGGAACCCAGTCCTCGAACAGGTGACGTGGTGAAAATAACCAAGACCAGCGAAGCACACTCTCCACAATTTTGTCAGGAGCAAGCAAAGTTTTCCGTGTGCAATCTTCCTGGTTTGTTATTTGATAAATTGGTTGATATTTTTTAATAAAACTTTTTTCAACCAGAAAGATTACGCCATAATGAGCGCGAATAGCCATGTTTTCTTCTGACACGACCGTGGAGGGTGTGCTTCGTTGGTCTTACTGATTTTCACGCATCGTTAGCAGTTCGAAGATTGGGTTCGATTCCCAGCTTGCAAGCCATTTTTCATGGTGGTGCCAGGAGCAAGGTGCATTGAAATATCATTTCGACCTCGTGGGATAAGCGATGAGATTAAAAAAAATTGAGTGGCATTTGAGATGCATCCATGACAGACGTTTATCATAGAAACAAGATCACCCTTTGAAAATACTCGTTTGTTTAGACAATTACTTCTCAACAGGCGCATTCTTGAATTGTGTTCATGTACAGTGAGCATACAAATATTGTCAGAAGTGCTTGGAAATGGTTGGAAATGCTTCAAATTCAAAATGCAATTCATGAGCAGTTGACATTCAAAAGTAGAATCGAGGCAAGTGCAATAATCGAGGGCTCTGCACAAGACGAACACATGATGAGGTGAACCGAAAGTCTAGCAGAACGAAAATTATGATTATTTTGATTCATTGATGAAATGAAGGATTCGTTCGATTCGGTCGGACTCGTTCAGGCGGATTCGAATGCGTTCAGGCGGTACGAAATGTGATTAAATTTTCTTCGTAAATACACTAGCTACTGTAACACATTTTCAAGGGACTCATTTTTCAAGGTGTCGTGGGTGAGCACCGAAATTTATTGCAGCTTAAATCACAGAATGTACCTGTCCAAGAGAGGTGAGTGATTTGTTGATGAATGCAGCTTCAGTTAATCTTGCTCCTTCAGCATCGGTTTTCGACACCCTCTCAGAACCCGCAAGATCGCACAGGGTTAGCTGACCCTTGGACACTGTGCCGGACACCTTGTCAGTACCAATGACGTTGAGAATAACAAGGAGATGAGAGCGAGAACTGAAATCATGAGATAAAAATTTTATTGAAAGAAATACCAATTAATAAGTGCACATATATAAAGTAAAAAACATCAATAAACAACAGGGGTGGGGTCGGTAATAATACGCAGAACATTCGGTGAATGCCCATCAAGGAATTTTTTTTATACTGTATTTTTACAAAGTACTTTTTCCGAAAAAAACTGCAATATCCATCGCTACTGCCCTGACTAGTGGTAGATGTTTCATGAAACACACCTGGGGCCGATTTTATCAAACTACAGTAACTGTAATTTACAGTTTTACAGTCACAGAGTTACAGTTGCAGTTTACAGATCTGTAAGAATGCATTTTATCAAAAAAATTGTCAAACTGTAAGCTGTATTCTGTGACGAGGTACTGTAAACTATGATCTTCACGTGACATGTATAGAAGCTATAAGAAGCTCGGCGAGCTTGTTGCTTTGTTTCTTGTCCAGCTGTCAGCGTGATTATTATGTTAACTGTCCCACAAAAGACTTTATTTCTGACGGAATTAAATAAGCACAAAGCCGTTTTGCAGAGTTTTGCAAATTTCAATCTGCTAGTGACGGTAAGAAGAAGAAGGACGATGTTTGGAAAGAAATCCATCTTTTATTACAAGCCAACGGATTTGCGGGCTCCTTGGATCAACTTCGGGACCAAGAGTTCCGGAATCTGCGTCGTTCAACAATGCGCAAAATCGACAAGAGAGCCATGAGATCCGGAGCTGGCAACGAAGCATGTGCGAAGCTCAGTGAGATAGATGACTTGCTGCTTGCTTTTATTGGTAAAGACTCGCCAGTCGTCGTAGCCATTCCATCCAATGAGTCGGTTTGCGGACCTTCATCGGCGGAAGTCGATGCGATGGAGGAAGCGGCGGAGAGTACCAGTAGACCTGTGAGTTTTTTGGAGAATTTGTCGCAAGCAGGTTATGAGGAGGAGCAAGAAGATGAAAGCAAACATCGTGAACACCATCGTCCCGGAATGAAGAGATCGCGTAAACAAGAGAAAGTGGATAAGGATCAGCTGATATGTGAGAATTTAAGGAAGCAGAACAAGAAACTGGACATGGAATACAAGAAATTGAGGTTGGAAGTCTGTCTCCTGAAAGATGATTGTCGCCAGCGTAACCTTACAATCGACTTTTCTGATAGTGACTGAAGGGCATAGTAGTAACAAATGGTTTCTTTCAACTACCGTAATAAATTGTTTTGAAAATCGACTTATCTTTTTTAAATTTAAGCTGAGTAATTCTCTATAGGTACTATCTGGGCTTCATAATAATGGAAAGATCTTATGATGGCCTTATTTTCGGGAGGCTTAAAATATTTGAAGATGAAAGCCAAATCGTAAATATAATTTAATTTACGGCAGCAAACGGGAGATTGTTGATCATAGCCATATCGTTTACCGATTTGTGAAAAACTTCCTTTTATTGTCATATTGCCAGGCAGTATATTGTTATAAAATGAGTAAAAGAAAACACAAAAATACCCAAATGAGTAGTAAACCCGTAAATATAACTTTTATTCAACAAAGACAATTTATTCAAAAAAAGCAATTAATTGTTGTCTCCGGTCTAAGTTTTCCACCTCATTTTCACTATCACTATCAGCTTCCGATGTTGATTCATTATTGACTTCGCTCAGTGAAATACTGTCATCACTTTGAATATCTTCTTCAGTTTCAACATAATCTTCTCGCTCCACCTCGAGGCAAAGATTGTGTAATACAAAAACCGCTTTGATTAACTCACATGCATTATTTTGTTCCTTTTAGCCGGATATTGCGTAAAATTGGAAACCGGTTCTTCATTATACCGAAAGTTCTCTCGATAATTGAGCGAGTAGATTTATGCGCATCATTGAATGAATCTTGAGCACCAACTACATGGCCTTGGAGAGGCGGCATAAACCAATCATTACAAGCGTAAATTGAATCCCCAAGAATAACGGCTCCAGGAAATGGCCTCCAACCATTGCTTTCGAAGGTAAGAAATAAGGACGATCGCCTCATTACTCTTGCATCATTGACAGATCAAGGCCAGCGGGCACTGAGGTAAAATACTTCGTGATGAGGCCCGCAAACAGTCATTACATTAAGTGAATGGCCTTTCTTATGTCTATCAACATACTGATGTTCAAATATACTGGGTGCTGTAATTGGAATAAGTGTGCCATCCACCACACCGCATACACATGGCATGCCTCCAGCTTGAAAAAAATCAATCGATAAAGTTTGTGGGTTATTTGACCGCCATTTCACTGTTTCTTCAAACAGCTCAAGGACGATAGCGTCAACAACTCGTTTAACCATTTGGCACATACTCAATTCCGACGGACCATGTGCATCTCTCAAAACATGATAGACTGAGTTGGTGGTGAAATATCTTATCACACAAAGAAGTTGCTGGCGAGCACTAATCGCTTCACTCCGTTCAGTTGATGGCTCCAAATACTTTTTGAGACGTTTTAGGAGAAACTCAAATGTAGCTGGTTGCAATCGAAACCGCTGCTTCCAGTCATCATCTTTCTTGAAAAGACTACGATCATGAAAGATGCGTGTTTTACGCCGACCTCTATTTAACCCTTGCATGTCGATAACCGGATCAAAACCGTCGAAATCCTTCGAAGGGCTGTCACTTAAAGGCTACAGACTGGCACAACGTCACAGTGTAATTTGTTTGATAAAACAGAAATCACCGAATTCTGTTTACAGATTTACAGATTTCAGGCTTCTTCTAAAGCTTACAGATTACAGAAACAGGAGCTGTGATTGATAAAATGAAATTTTTACAGTTGTATCCTACAGATTTACAATTTACAGAAACTGTGGTTTAGTAAAATTGGCCCCTGGTGTCATTTGTAGTCTTAAAACCCCAATCATTGCCTTATACGCAATTTGACCATTGAGTCAGCAGAGGTTAAAATTTTCTGTTGGTGATTCGACTGGGTTTATCGCTGCAGGCATGCCATTGGATCAAGGACTTTCTCTCCAACCGCACCCAAAGTGTGAAATTCAATGGTGAGTTTTCCTCGCCGTCTCCAGTTACAAGCGGTGTTCCCCAAGGCAGCATTATTGGGCCAGTGCTGTTTTGCATAGCCGTCGACCACTACAGCCCCAAGTTCAACAACTCCAAACTTATTCGTTATGCTGATGACTTCACTCTTCTCCATTTCATCAACAACTCTAGTGAAGACAGACTTCAATCTGAGTGGGATACCTTGGATGCTTGGCCGAAAGACATAGGACTTCCACTCAATCATGAAAAGTGTAAGATTATGGACATTATCACAAACAAAAGTCTCAATCTCGCCGGTATGTCGACCTCAGGCGGTTCTGCCCTTTCTCGGGTTGACAGCCTCCCACTGCTTAGTGTTATCCTTAGCAATGATTTGCGTTGTGACTGTCATGTGACTAAAGTCATAAAATCAGCCTCGCGCAAAATGTTTATCACAGTGGTCGGGTCAGAGATTTTTCCATTTTTTTCGCAGCTCTACAAAAGCTGACGTACGAAATGATGCTCTACGAAGGCATCATATTTCATGATTATGAAGAGTAAAACACCGCTCTTATCAAAATTTGACCAACGCCCAATATCTGTCGGGAGAAACTGATTTTTCAAAATGTCTGGTGCAATTTCCGCAATTATGTGCTTTCTTGT
>CAJQUW010005700.1:70000-109444 GCA_907163375.1 Prostheceraeus crozeri
ATTAGTCGGTGCAACGTTCTCCCCTAAAGTAAAACACTATTATTTCTGGTTGGCTTTTCGGGTTTCAAAATTCATGAAACCTGACCCGCCGCTCCTCTTTAATCTGCACCCATGTCCATTGATATGCCTGAAAATTTGATCCGACTAGATTCAGAGAACTATAGTTTTCACTCATCGTCTGGTTATAATGAAATAGTAAAAAGTTATATTACAGTGTACATCAATATTTTCGAAACGATTAAATCACAAAATTTACCGTTCAAGTTTCACAAATTTAGATGCCGGTTTCATGGGGACATCCACCGATAGTTCAAAAACTTGTGCAATTAAGAGTAAAGATTGTCGACAGAAAATTTGATAGATTAAGTTTGAAAAAAGGTGCACACTTCCAGGTGACCGAACATCCAGAATACTAACTGGTCATTTGCACAATCTACATCACGGTGAACATTCCTTTTATCCATTGAAAGCTCTGATGACAATGATTCCGCTAAGAACATTTCTTTACAATTATAAAACCAGACCCTGTGGTATCTCTGGTTTTCACTTTGCTAGGAACAGCATCAACATCGATGGCTTGCAGGAAACATTCTTGATCATCCTTTACGTAATTGGCACTGAGACACCAGAATCTCTTGGCACATTCATCCCTGCACTCCGTTGGCGTCAGATCCTCGAAAGATTCGATATTCTCTCCTTGAATGTACTTATCATGTATCTTTTCAAAGCCGGCATTTGGATCACAATATAGTCCAAACATAACATCACCTGAATCAAGTCCCCTTGCTTTACCAAAAACCATTATGGATGTATGTCTCTGCATCAGCTTGCACATTCCATGTTCCATCACAAAATGACCTCCAACGCATTGAAAAGTGATTGCACAAGCTACAGCGCATTCAATGGGGCCCGAGGTATTGGCGATAGTCATATTGATGTAATAGGGAGAAAAAAGCGTGGTCTTCAGGACGGTATACATGACAGGTTGAACGGTTAAAAAGCAGGAACACAAAATAAAACAAGAGGATAGAACAGTACATCGATGTGATTTCATTTTTTTACCTCTGTCTCTTAATAGTGACTGAAATTTGCTAGGTCTTGGTTTATATAGAACTGAAACTCGTGGGAATTTGTCTACTGAAATAAGACAATGAAAAATATTTCAAAGACGTCCAAACTATTTGTCATCTTCCAAGGAATGATTAAGCGAAAAGAATGGTATTTCAAGCCGTTTATTACATTGAGAATAATGAGCGATTCTCGTTAAAATTTATAATGCCAAATTAACTTCTAGGAACTCACAGCAGGCATTCAACTTAACAATCTAGTGAATTTGAATAATGAACAGATAATGGAGCAGAATTTTCTAAAACATGCGATTACTTCTAAGGATATCGCCTATCGGCTCAGGACTGTAAGTTCAAGTTGAGCGCATGTTCACAGCAAAACACCTTACTGATGGTCTTTCCGCTATCAATAGCTTACGACCAATGACTAACGAGTTCAAACTCTCTCCATTAGAGATCCGCTTTCGTAACACATGCAACACGAGCACGATAGTGTTTCGTGTCGTGTCGTATTGAGTCTTGTAATTCGTGTCGTGTTTGTGTTTTTGCAATTGTAGTCGTGTTTCATTTTCGTATTGACAAGGATTCATTGCAAATATTTAGTTTGAGATAATGTGAAAAATAATGTATCTAAACACGCTCTAGCGTACACGCTAACGACACATTTGTCTAGAATCCATTTGATTCCCCGACGATGATTTTATTACACATGCAAAACTAGATCGACTGAGAATGCAATGCAGCTGACCCATACATGGTCGAGTCAGGAGCATCAACCGCCTCCTTTCCGGACCGTTTGTGTTGATAAAGCGAGTGCGCTGGCAGGTGCCCGAAACTGAGCAGAGCAATACACATCATTGCTACTATCCCAGCCACTTCCGCTACAAGTCAGCGTGGATTTTCAGTAAAGGGAATGTCACAAATGATTTTCACAAGATGAATTTCGTGTCACTTTCGTGTTAGAAGAAGACAGCTAGGATTTCGCATTCGTGTTTCGGCTGTGTCGTGTTGAAGGGAACGTTCCAACGATTGCAGACCTCTAGTCACGATCAGTGTTTTCGAGCGGATCGAAATTCCGCTTTCGCTCGCTCATCTGCTCATAATCGCTTTTTCGCCGATCATCGCTCATTTCCTCAAAATCATCCTTTCGCTCGCTCACCGCTCAAAATCATCGAAACGTGCCGCTCGCTCATTTCTCGATAACAACCTACTTAACTTTTTCATACTCAGTGATATGTCTTGCCGGAGCTCTAGAAATACTACATTTGTGGTCAAGGCAATTTATTACTATACCCCAAGAGCAATCATCTCGTATTATTCAAAATACAAATAAGAGGCTATACATGGCTACATGCATACATAGATACCTACTAACCTATTCAGGCATAACCTGACATAGATAGCAGGGACCTAAACAACAGTACATAGAAATAAGAAATACCCAACACGCTTTCCTTAAGAAATAAAATGTCAACCGGGCACATACCGGTCTACCGGTTTCCGGATGCGAGTTGAACGCCGTAGAGCTTGATCTTCATGATCATCTACCGGAGTTCCTGTCGTCTCTGTAACTGAGTCTCCATGCCTTTCCACTACTGATTCCCCCTCATTCGTTGTCTCATCAATCTTATATTCACTTCTTAATTTTACGTGATTCTTGGATCTTCTCCATGAATTTCCTTCCAAATCTTCGCCTTCTACACATGGACTGTCATGATTCACCGCTATGCCTTTCTCCCAAAATCGATCCGTGTTATTAAACGTTCTGAACCACACAGGTGTTTTTGCTTCCTTATCTTCTTTATTCTTGTTAGTCAAACTTATTGGAGACCATAACTTCCTTCCGAACATTTTCATATCAGCACCAGATCCCGAATTTAAAGATACCAATGTATTATCTAATCTTTTTTGGAAGTTCTTCATACTTTTGAGGGTTCTCTCCTTCTCCTTAAATGATCTCACGGCATGTTCTGCTCGTCAATTTGAGGCTGGGTGGTATGGCGGACTAAATATATGTCTAACACCAATACTTTGTAACCACATTTTTAATTCCTTTGACGTGAATTGTGGTCCATTATCACTTACAACAGTCTTTGGGACGCCAAATCGTGAAAATGATTTCCTTAGCATAATAATTGTATCAGCAGCAGTTATAAACTTTGAATGGTAGGCATCTATCCAACCGGTATAATCATCTACAATGATGAGAACCATAAAACCATCTACTGGACCCAAAAAGTCTATATGAATTCTCTCGCCATAAGTACTTGTTTCAGGCCAACTTTTGTATTCATGCAACACTTGTGATGATTTCTTGGCTTGGCAGATTTCACAGTTTCTCACAAGTCTTTCGCAATCCTTGGAGATCCCAGGCCAATACATAGATGATCTTGCTAAATGTTTCATTTGAACGATACCTGGGTGACCTGAATGCATGATACCGAGAGCTTGAATCCTTAAAGTTGGTGATATGTATGGCCGATCCCCGTAAAATAGAATATCATTCTGAACTGATAATTTATTCCGTATATTGTAGAACGGTCCTTTGCATAACTGTCTTCCATTATTCAGATTATTAATTATTTCCTTGAATTCTTTTGATTGTAAAGTATGAGCGCGTATATCATCTTGAGACATCGGGTTACATTCCAGTATAGCTACGTATTCCAGATCTTGCTCTTCATGATCTGAGTCCTCATAAGGTATCCTGGATAATCCATCAGCGACTGGAATTTCTTTTGATCTTCTTCCCACAATGGTATAACTGTATGGCATAAGAGACCTAGCCCAACGATTGATACGTGAAGATGCAATCTTTGACAAATTCGTTTCAATACTTAACAGTTTTTCTAGGGGGTGATGGTCTGTTTCCCAAATGAAGTTTCGACCTTTCAAATATAATGGGAACTTCTGTTGTAGCCCAGAAAAAAGCTAAAGCTTCCTTTTCTAATACCGAGTACTTTTGCTGAGTTGGTGACAGCTTCTTTGATGCAAAAGCTACTGGGCGATTGTTCTGGGATATCACAGCACCTATTCCTCTTAAGCTTGCGTCTGTAGTTAATACAACAGTCTCATTAGAATCAAATGGTACCAAAATAGGAGCAGATCTTAACGCTTCCATGACATTATGCCAGCAAATATTCATATCACCATCCCACTTGAATATTGTACCTTTCTTAAGCAGATCATACAGGGGAGCAGTAATACTTCAGAAATCTTTTACAAATGAACTGTAAAAATTTATCAACCCCAGAAAACTTTGTAATTCTTCCTTTGTTGTAGGAATAGGACAATTGAATATGGCTTCCGCTTTGCTAGGGTCAATACTTATTCCATTTTCTGATATTACGCGTCCAAGAAAAATTACTGATCTCTTTTTAAACTGAGACTTCTTTGAATTGATTTTTAATCCGACTTTGTTAAGCTTGCTTGTCAATTGCGCAGTTCTGTCATTTAATTCATTTTCAGTTGATCCTACTATTAATAAATCATCATAGTAACATGCGACTCCCTTCAGCCCTCGAATCAGCTGGTCCATCACAATTTGGAATTCACCTGGCGCAGAGGCAATACCTTCAGGTAATTTATTATACTGATACATACCCCATGGAGTTGTAGTGGTTGTGTACTTCTTACTTGATTCAGTTAATTCAGTTGATGGTATGCAGCTTCTAAATCTATAGTACTCTTGTTATTGGAGAAGTTTGTCCCTTGTAGGCATATTTATTATTGGAATTTGTAGCTGACGGTTCAATAGTTTGAAATCACCAGTTATCCTGATTTTGATATCACCATCATGCGATTTACCTTTGACCACAGGTACAATAGGGAATGCCCATTCTGAATCGTCTATTTTTGTTAGAACTCCTGACGATTCCATTTTGTCTATTTCTTTCTTTGTCGGTTCTTCGAGAGCATAAGCAATTCGTCTAGCAGGAATTCGGATCGGTTGAGCATCAGTCTTTAATTTTAAAGAGATTTCCGGCAACTCAAAGTCCGATATAGAATTTACTTTTGGAAACAGAGCAAGAGCTTCAATAGCATCTCTTCCAAGAACTGCAGGTCCTTTCTTAGATACCCACAAAATTAAAGGTAGATTTGTTTTTGTTAGTTGAATTGTTATACAACCATCAAATAGCACTCTTGATCTATTAAAATCTTCTAATAGTGGGCTTTCTGATTTAGGATCTAACTTTTGAATTGCACCTGGGATTTTAGATAATTGTGATGTATTAATAGCGCTTATTGGTGATCCTGTATCAATTTGGAAGTCAATTGAATGTCCGGCAATGTTCAAAGACTTTCTATAATTATTGGAATTTTGAATTACATTTCTTGTCATTAAAAGCTGACCATCAATAGATTCTTCAATTATATTTAAGCAAGCCTGATGTTCTACATAGTTGGTGATAATGATTTTTCTTACCACATTTTGTACATGTTTTCCCGAATGCTGGCCATTGACCGTATCTATGTTTTTGACCACACTTGGAACATACACTGGAGTTATTATGTGACATTGATCTCTGATTGCTTTTAGGTGTATAGCGTGATTCAAATCTCTGATCAAATTTAGTATGATAGCTGGTTCTATTACTTGTATCCTTATTAAAGGTTGGACGCTTTGAGTACCGGTAGTTCTTACCTCTAGTCATCAGGACTTGATTTGATGTTTGATTTTCTACATATGTAAATTTGCCGACATCAATTTGTCTTCGTATATAGTCGACGATATCATCCGATGAACTGTTTGAATTAGTTTCCAAATAGTTAAGGACCCTGTTCGTCATTGACTTGTCTGAGATTCCGGCGATTAATTGTACTTTGCTAAGTTCTTCTGCAGCTTGATTTTCTTTTAATTTCTCGAATTGGCATTCTTTGGCGGCCAATCTTATTCTTTGGAGATAGCATTCTGCATCTTCTCCGGAGTTTTGTCTTAGTTGCCAGAACTTTGTCCTTTCGGCAATGAGAAGCTTTTGTTTTGGCTGTATGTGACGTAAGATGGCTTCTTTGAATGTTTGATAGGTACAATCAGCTATAACCAGTGGTGCAACCATTACCTTCAACATTTTGAGAGCTTCAGTACCTGCTGCCTCTAGAAATAAGTCAGTTAAATCTCTCTTCTGAGGTTCTGTTGCAGTGGCTGGGGCATCCACACGTTTCTTGATTCTAGCTCTAGCTTCGAAGCAGACTAACCACGCTTCAGCTGAGTCTTTTTGTTCCAGGTCCAAACGCTCTCTCGTCGCCATTTGATATGTCTTGCCGGAGCTCTAGAAATACTACATTTGTGGTCAAGGCAATTTATTACTATACCCCAAGAGCAATCATCTCGTATTATTCAAAATACAAATAAGAGGCTATACATGGCTACATGCATACATAGATACCTACTAACCTGCTCAGGCATAACCTGACATAGATAGCAGGGACCTAAACAACAGTACATAGAAATAAGAAATACCCAACACTCAGAGCTAATTCCATACTTTAAATTGAATAAACACATTTTAGGCTTTAAAGGAAAATTCATTATTTCATTTTAGTTAAAATTTGAAACACACATCTGCCACAGTTCAACATTTGGGCATCTTTCCACACTCCCACACTCTTGATACACTGTTTTCCACAAGCACTAGGCCTATGCTTATTTCCTACTGCACACCGTAGTAAGTTTGTTCATAGCCTTAACACGGCATTTAAATAGTACAATAGACTGCGTGCAAAGATATAGCAAGTTAATTACAAATATTAGGTAAACTTCCACGAGACAAGAAAGATATCACTCCTTCAAGTTAAAGACGATATTTATTTATTTGCGAAGTAAAATTCACCGAGGGTTAAGAGCCTTGAGACTGACCACGGAGACGAAACGCATCAGGGAATTTTACTTCGCAAAAAATTCATCTTAAACTTGAAGGAGCGATGTTTTACTTACCTCGTGGAAAGTTTCATAATGAAGAACCTCACGCATCATACAACGAAGGATCTAATTGCAAGTACATTATCATAAATTGAACTCAATGTATTTCAACAGTTGAAATGCATGGTTCGATTGACAATATCTTACTTGCAATTAATCAACTCTCAACATTTTTTATTTTATCAAGAAAGGGATCAACTGGGCTGTATAATCGAGATTCGACAGTGCTATTACGAAAACTGCTATAAATGTTAGAATATACTTTGACACCTTAATTGATGCTATTCATGAAATGAGTTGGAAAAAACAATCTTTAAATTGTTTTATTATTATTTATTGATCTCCAACAAATCCTTGTTCAACATATTGATCTCAAGTGAAGAAGGAAGAATTACATGTAGATGCAACATTTGAATTGCAGTTGGAAGAGATGTCTTTGCAAAGACAGTCACCTTGGCAAGAAATAGAAAGATTGGTGCAGCAGAGCGGAGTGGGCATGATCACCCAAGATTTATCACTTCAACTGATTACAATTCAGTATTCTAAATGTTGGACTCCTTTAAATGTTGTTTTCCTTTTCACTTGATAATGGTTCTGGTATATTATCAAAATTAGTTGTTGAAGATCAATAACTAACAAAGAAGACAAATTTAAACTTAATTATTCTAACTTTAAGAAGGCTATCAGAAAAGGATGTAAGCAAAATAAACTCAACAATATTACAATTACAAAATTTTTAATGACTTAATAACTATTTATACCGGAGAGGGACGATTCGGTTTCTCGATTTTTTATGTGATCTTAAAGCTAAGCCGCCCGACCTAAGATTTTGTGGCCTTAAGTTTAGATCATCTTCAGAATTTTCACTGAAAACGTTGAATGTGTCCCGTTGAATTTTGGAAAATATTTTTGCAAAGGTCTGAAAATGGATTGTGTCATTCAGCTGTCATCAATAGTTTACTGTCATCTGATATACCAGCACCAGCATTATTTGCGAATATGTGCATTGGATTCCTACCAATCGCAGTCAACGAGTCGTCCTTCGTCACCAGGCCATGAGCAGGATAGTCGATGTTCGGTCAGGTGTACCGCAAGGTTCAACCCTTTCTCCGTACCTTTTCGCAATCCACCTCAGCTCATTGTCGCCATCTCTTCCGAACTCACATATCATAAAATATGCTGACGACATTCTTTTTGTTCAGTCATTTACAGATCAATCTCATGCTGAAACATCAATACATGTTGAAATTGAAAACACGAGACAACGGTGCACTCGGAATGGATTACTCATTAATGAAGCAAAGACGAAAGTCATGATTATCTCAGACGGGAAAGTAGAAATCCCTCTTCAAAAATGCAGTACTTGTGAAGAGATGAAAATTCTCGGGGTCACAATTCAATCAAATCTGAAATGGAATGTGCATATTGATCAAATAACCAAGAAAGCTAGCAGTTGTTTGTACGTGATCCGCACACTTCGACAATATCTATCAAAGACGCAACTTATTTGCGTTAACAATGCATTCATACGCAATGTACTGGAATATAACTCCCCTTATTTGTCGGTCTAAATGCACATCGCAACAAACGACTGAAAAAGTACATAAGAGGGCACACCGAATCATTGTGGTTCTGATTGTGACTACGGAGCATTAACACCTTTATTCATCCGGCAAAACCATCGTGCCATGAAGAGTTTATGGATATGATGAACAGTGACAATATACTCCACGACCTGATACCGAACTTTCATCGTTTTTCTCGGCATAATGTCATGCCATCATAGAGCACTCACCGGGGAAGCACCTCAATTATCCCATTTTGCTCCTCTATGTATAATAAAATGTATGTTTAATGATGGATGACATTCTACAGTATGCAAGTTCGTCTCTCTGTGATTGGATAGAACTCACTCCAAATATCTTTTCAAATTGATGTATCTTCTATAGCAAATGTTTGATTTTTATTACTTCAATAAACGCATATCATTATCATTATCAAAAACCAATAATCGGGGAGATAGAATAGAAAAATGCCCGCAGACATGATGCTTGAGGACATCTTTCCATTATCTGTCCAGGCGAACGGGCACTCTGCATTTTTTATCATTGAGGAGATTTCTGGCTAAAGTTCGGTAAAATCTCAAATTTAAAAAAAATCTGCCAAAATTGGTGATTTTACAGCTTGAATTACTTTTTACAACATGGGAACGAATTAGTTGGAGTAAATGAACATCAGGATAAGAAAGCTCAGACCCTAAATATGTTGTACCGTGAATTTCATGTGTTTTGGAACATTGTTTTGGAAGTTAAGGGGAGGCCGATTCAGTCCTACACGCTTCAGAGTCCGCTATGGATAGGGTTAAAATGAAGGTCTTAAAATCAATGTACTGTACAGTGGAAGCCATGCATGCCTATACTCGGATTGTCCGTGTGTAGGCCTAATTTGGCTGGTTTCAATTCTTCCAAAATTTATAGATCTTTCGCAGTTCTGTCAAGTTTGACGATACTGAATGTCTCTCAAGGATCTGCATGTGGATATGCTCCACCAACGAAATGCTTCTATCAAATTAAAGTATCTTATAATGGCTTCGAGGAATTGCGGAGATAATCAGTACATCAATGGGCGAAGCGACGATTGGGAGACCGATTCAAAAGGTATGTGAACAATTAATGCGTCAGATGCTGATCACATCATCGATCACAAAGACCTTCTTCTTGCTAAGTTCATATCCACAAGTAGAATCAAGACAGGCATTCAATGCACATTGTCAGGAGTGTGAGAACCACAGAAGAGAGAAAAAGTTCGGATGCTTTGTTCATCAATCAGTTATATACATGCAGGTACTAGAAAGCATTTTTAAAATATTTTTCAAATATTTCGCTTTTTGATTATTTGATCCTTTTATTTTTTGTTCTTTTTTAATAAAATGGCTCATTCAACCGCTCGTTCGCTCAATTTTCGTTCACGGAATATTTTTCACTCGCTCATCCGCTCATCAAAAACCTGAGAACATACCGCTCGCTCAAAAACACTGGTCGTGATTGTTGCATTCTTAGGAACATTTATCCCTAAACTATATATTCGTATTCAAATGATCAAAGACTTTCTAATAGTGACAATCACCATCTCTCACTTATTTGTCAAGCTTGGAATGACGCCGGTGTGTATTATAAACGTATTAAGTTAAAGTCAATTTTTGAACACATTTTTTATAGCACAGTGCCGAGACCATGAGGAATTTCGGGTTTTGTATTTGGTGGAATACATATTTTTTTAGATATTCCATCATCATCTTTGAGATAAAACTTCAGTTTTAAAGCCGAATGCTATCTATTCGTGGCCACATTTCGAGCTTCGTTCTTTAACAATAAAAGAAAATCCTTTCTGATTTCACAATGAGTGAGGCTAGAAACGTCGACACGAATAGATAGATACTGCAGTATTTTGTTTTGAAACTGAGACAAACTGAAGTTCATCGATCAGAGTATCTGCCAAGTTAGTATTTAGAAACCTATGACTATTTAGTGAATCTAAAAATTCAGAAAGGACTGGCTGAGTATTGTCATCACTTATTATGCTGAAGCTTTAATGCCATCCCTTACTGGCAATCACTTGGACGGTGCTGACATTGTCAGACTTATGGAGCGTTGTAATACTTTTAGCCCGGATGCCCTTCGCGCATTGACACTGTCGGGGCTTAGCACTTAGCACTTTTTGTTTAGGCCGAGCACTTAGCCTGCCACAAAAACAACAATTATGAAATTACTAATTTTCAATACAATAAGATGCACTACAAATGCCTTCATTTTGTAAGTCATCTTTCTAGTGTAGGCCTAGTGGGGTCTAAGTTCGATTATCATCATGCAGAAGCTTTGAAGAAGTCTCCATTTTTGGAGCAATACATACTGATGAGAAAATGACAGTTCAATGAAGAAATGAATTCCAGTTGGCAAAATCAAGCTATATTTAATGGCAGTCTACAAAATATGCTAAAACTAAGTCATGAGAGTTTAGATCACATCAAAGTTTTAATAGATCTACAGCAATAGCGGAGGTTTCCCGTACAGATAGAATAAAATAACATTAGCTAGACATTGTCATGTATTCTTGCTTGATGAGTTAACAAAGAAAATGTCAAAGCTATATGCAAAATCTATGAAAGCGAAGATATTGGACTCACCTTACATTAACGCCTGGGTTATTAGTCGGTCCTTGCATTGTATACGTCTTTCCACTGCCGGTCTGACCATAAGCAAGGATACATACGTGATAGCCATCAACACATGATGTGACGATTGGTAGCACCTCAGCAAATACCTGAATGGATGTAAAAGATGTCAGATACTGTTTCGCAGCTCCTGAATGGACACTAGCCAAACTTTAAGGAATTCAATAATGTATAGAAAGAAGAAGCATTTCCTTGATCACATAAGTGTACAGAGGGTTTTCAAATACTGCATTTTGTGATAGAAAACGAGACGATTCTAAATTTCAAATTGCTCATTCTCCTTGCAAAATAAAGATCTTTCCCCATCCTGCAAATTTTCAGTCCATTTTGTCATCAGAAAATCATGCCCGTTGACTGCCGAATAAACTTAAATGCAACTTTGAAATCATTAGCATTTACATAAAACAAATTAAACCTCCATTTTGTAAAAAAATATAAAGCACTGTAGCATCGGTAGCATCCCTGAACTCAAGTTGCAGTTGCAGAATGCATTCGATGTGGACTCAAAGACAGCTCGAATTTTCAACGTTTAACCTAAATCGAATAACCAATAGTCGAGAAACTGAAAATTACCTTCTCTTGCGTACACTTGGGATCAAATACACGATCGAAGCTAAAGTTTTTCTTGGAGCCTCCCGCATTGATCTGAACGTCACTATCTCCTGGGAATGAAAGGGCGACGTCGACAGAAGGATCGTTTCGGCATCGAGCGAACACACGAATATTTCCTCGTAATTCTTGAAGCTGAAAAGGAAATTCACATTCGAAAGTTTCTCAACTCTTATTTGGATTATGTAATTGAATGGAATAATTCCTAATCTAATCGACGGTGGGGTAGGTGACGATCTAAGGATGGTCATATCAAGTAGGGGCCGTGCAGCAATTGGATTTTGTCTTTTTCAATCCCCCGGGTCGGTTATGAATTCCTGACCCCCCTCCTCCCCCCCACCACCACCACCGATTGTGTTATCGCCCACGTAACTCGCCCTGTAGAGTGTAATCCTTTAAGTGAATAACACTTGGTTACTGAACATTCCGATTCGATTTCCAGATACGTTTTAGTCACAGAATTAAATATTATGTTTATCTGCGTCGGTTCGAAACCCAAGCGTGCGCAGATGAATCTAATTCTGTGGTTTTAGTTTAAATAGTGTCATAAAGCAACTTCCCGGGATTCTCGCATTTGTATTCAAAAGAATTCAGTACTTGAAGATAAATGACAACTCCAGGAACCTTTCTACTTTTTAAATGAATCAGCGCTTAAAGATAGCGCATGATTGCCTGTTCACAGAATGTCATAAAATATGGCGAGAATGAAAAACAGTAAGTAGATAGGATCCACCCTTCTATATTGTGAATAGATAATATATTGCACTTGCTTTATTATAGATTCACTATTTTTGATCTACCCACATATTTAGGTGGATTTCCCAAAATATGACCTGTGCTAGAAATCTGATAAGATCCTAAATCAACGTAAACGCAAGTACTTTGCTTTATCCAGACCACAAACACAATTAACTGACGTGTGAGAAAAATATTCGCTATTCAAATAAAACGAGCAAATGTCAGGTGATCTTTCTTGAATCTGAAGAACGGTCGATCGAAGATAAAATTTGAATTTTAGTATCTGATTGCATTGGTCTCCCGACAACATGAATACATTCAGCTTTAGGAACAAAAGTCTAGGACTCGAGCATTATTTTCATCGAATTTTTATTATCGTCTAAAATGCAGGCTTGTCGGACTTTCATTGCTACTTGTTTAAACAAGCAATCTTGTTGAATTTCCTGAGAAATTTAGTCACTGAATATGAACTTCTGCCACTCTTTCCATATGCAACTCTTTTAGCCTGAAATGCATGTATACAATCTTGCTGTGTACATGCAGTCATTGCTCGCGCATTTGGATGACATTTATTGTCTATTCGTGGTAAAGCGATAGGATGTCGCTGTGGAGCTACTATCACGTGTTACTTTCGACTTTAGAACATCGAATGCAACACTTTTTGCTTTAGCACTTCAAAGATTCCTGACGTTTTATCAGTCGTATACTTTCCAGTTGACCATAGTGTTGGAGAAAATACTCCCTTGATGAGCAGTCGTAGACGATCCGGAGTTGCTGAATTTAGCAAACACAAAACTTGAGAGACATTGCAGTCACAAGAGCAAATGCAAGTTAAGTAATAATTATGAGATCAATACTTGGAATTAATGCTGTAACCACAAAGAAAGTGAAATTTGAAGAATTGGAAATTTTCTTGCATTAATGCTAACATTGAATTTTTCCTTTCAAAGATTAAATTAGTAAAAGACAATAATTTCAAAGTAAGGATGCATGTGGTGCACCGATGAACCGGTTATTTCTGCTTGCACAAATTCTGCAGCCGGTGTACAAAAATGTGAGAATTTCAATCAATCAATTAATTATTTCACTGCATTTGTTTTACTCGCATCGCATGTCTTAGACACAGCAAGGATGGAGACAATATATTTTAAGCTTACAATATAATTAATCCAACTGAGAGAACATGTTCAATTCCGGGCTGCTTGGTAATTCTGAACTTTTATTTCTATATCATGGGAATAATACTTTGTGAAAATCACGACTATGGATTATAATAACTGATACATCTCCTGATATTTTCAGGTATTGAAATATTTTGAAAAAATGTTGTTAACAGGATGTACAATTTTACAATTCCTCTTTCGATAAAAAGAATTTCTTTAGAACTATGACAGAGGCGAACGGGTTAAAAGAGATGAAAATCCTTGCAAGTATTGGCAAAATGAAATTAAAAGAGGCCTATGTAAGTCTGTTTCTAATTTTGTAACATTATAAGAATTTTCCTGGCACTTCATGTAATTTACATTTTAAATATCTAAATATAATGACAGCTACTAAGTCAATAAAAGACACTGACACCCCTGATTCCCCGACCGACCCAGGAATCGAACTGAACTTTCCACCGCGAACTTCAGTTCGATTCCTGGGCCGGTCGAGTGCGGTCGGGAATCAAGGGTGTAGGTGTCTTTGATTGACTTAATCGTTGTCATTCTCCAGATCTTTGTTGTCAATTTACATTATATCATAGAAACTGTTAACACTTCTAATAAAAGGCAAATACCCTACTTTCCAGATTTTGCATAACCATGTATAACCGAAACAACTTGCTTTTCGGCCATGCACTAATATGGGCTTGCGTAACTTCTTTTTTGTCGCCGATACGATCACGTGCAACTAGCGCACATTCCTAGTTCACAGTAAAGGATACATGTGAGTCTGCAATAATGACTGAAAGATGCATATGTAAGTCTAGCTACTATTGCTTGCGCAAGTTTGCAGAGGTGTCGGCAATTTTGTTCAAACGGTTGTGCTGGAGTATCGTGTGATTCAGTTTCATCGAACAACACTGTAAGTGGATACAGCAGTTCCTTTATGTCAGATATAAATATTAAACTTTGACCTTCATGTACTTTACAAGGTAGATGATCTTCTCCCTGAATTTGGTAGTAGAAAACCCAAATACCACACTTGTACAATGTGTGAACGTTTGCAGAAAATCAGCAACCAGCAAGTTTTGAATTTATGTCAGGAGTTAGGTGTTGATGCATGCATAAATGAATATTATGTTACATTTGATTATTCAAATATTATGATATTTGATATATTGTGATATGAAATTCATGTATATTCAGATATTATGATTCAAAGGGACATTAAGTAACCGAAATCAAATTAAAAATACCGGCTGACCTCAATGATTTCAAAAAGTTTTGAACAATTTCACCTCCACTCATTCCAACCTAATGGGTGGTGCATCATATTGTTTATAATAAATGCGGTAAACTTTACATCGGGATGAGAACTTACACTACGACTAAGTCCAGAATTAAAGAACATTTTAACCCCAATAACAACAATAACAAAAGTAGTCAAGTGGCAATAATTGTTGATGCTAAATGTAACACTCAGATTGATTTGAGATGAGAGCTTCTACATACTGGTCTTAGTAACGTAGGAAAAGAAAGACACTGGAATCTTTTAAAGAAGTTTCCTGAGCAGCAATTGATGAATGGTTGACAGGAGATACTCATTGATAGTGACTTGATTTGTTTGGCTTTGTTGCAGTTCTTCTTTTCACAGGTGTTCAGCCGCTTCTCCGTATGGATTGCCTTTTAATCTATAACTATTTATTTATCTTCTCCACTGTTACTTAGGCGCGTTATTAGTAGTAGATTAACTTTCTCTTAAAAGATGGCTAGTATCTGATTATTATTTACAGCGTTGTGCATTGAATTTCTAGCTGTCATTCCATCTGCCACTCATAAAGACACAAGACGAAAATTTTGAAAAGTTTTGATTTCTATAAAAGGCCCGCAACCCTTGAAGAAGCTTTGAAGCACTGTGAAGTATTCCTCAAGCATGACTTAATTGTCTCTCCACGTAGATCAGAAGCTCGATCAGGCTGATGATTTTATGGAATCGATTCCAGCCTTCCGATATCGATGTAGGTTGGCCTTGTAGTGCTTTCCCTTCGTAATCGCTTACTGTATTTTGTCAGCATGGTTGTATATATAGCACGATGAGAAACTTCGTTAGTTGTGCGATTAATTGTCAGACAGTCAAGTAGTACTCACGTGGCAACACAACACGTGGTTTCCCGTGACGAAAATCTTTAGATACAGCCACAAGTTCAGCTTTCAACTGTGTCACAGAATCTGGATCTGAAGAGGCAAGTGTTGTTAACTGTGTGAAGAACTTCTCAAACTCGCAATCTACCAACTCCTGCTTGTGACGAAAAGGAATCGAAAAGTGTTCTTCCAGTCAAAGTGTTAAGTTGCGCATTCTGGAACCCTTGTTCATTCTTGGACGCAAGTCTGGACTTTGGGTCCAGAAGGAGTTCGTTTACACACTGCTGTTACCGTGGTGATTGACAGTTCATTAGCACCGTTTTGAGTTGTTTTCCCAGTTTTCCCTAGTTGTTGCATTTCATTTCACTTGGTCGTTGCACATGAATAGAGACCACGAAAGCGCTTGTGCATTACTTTCATATTACATTGTTTTGATTTTGGTGTTTGTTATTGGGTGTTAATTTGGATTAATGGACTATCTTTATCTTCAAATGCATTGGCCATGATAACTGCTTCAAAAGTTTGAAAAGTTCCCTTCCTTTGTGCATTGTCAGGAATCTGGTCAGATTGTTGACAATGAGACGTCGCATAGCTCGTTCGTTACACCAAATCCAGCTTTTGCAAAAAAGTCTTGTGGAGTGCATTCTGCTGAAGTATCTCAAACACAAGCTTCGACAGTGCGAATTCAGTGCTTCACCGGATGTGTGTAAGCAACACAGAATTAGATCGTTTAATTGTGTCACTTTGCTACAAGTGATAACTGATTCAAAACTATGGCACATACAGGAACTTACTAAGTGGGCAAAAGGAAATTTTTAATACCTTGCAGAAATAGGAAAAATAATAATGCGTCGCTTGCGGATTGCTCTGAATTCCTTCAAAATGCTCCGATCGCCACGATTCCTTCAGATTCGAAGAAACCCTCCGATCAATATTAAAGAAGTTAGCAGGCGCACGAAAAAGCGTTCACAGACTTCTCTGTAGAACTTGACATCGACTGTGTCTCTTTGCTGTGTGATCCGTTTGATAACAGTCACTGAAACTTTGCACACTTTGGAGTGTTTAATGTTGAACTGGTTGCTTATTGTTCGATTTCTATGGTATTATGTCAGCGGATTGTGCCATTTCATTAGTGTTTCATGTTCCAATGTTTCCTTTCTAGTCAAACAGACGAAGAGACAACCTGTTAAATTCTGTGATAAGCAGATTCTTCGCACTGAAATTTGCAGTTTGCGTACTGACTCGGAGTCTCTTTATCTGGAATGCCGTAAGATATCTGTGTCCATTCCTTCTTCTGCGTTCGACAGCTTCTATTGTTTCGCAAAGTACATGAACTTCACGGCACATGTATTGAAGAAGACACGTGCAACATGTGATTCTAAAGCCAGAGGAATTTTCGATTCAGCTGTATGATTGTGTGAAAACTAGTCATTTCCTCCTGATGCTGACAAACACATTATCAATCTGTCACCGCATCAATTATCACTTATTGAAAAACAAGCTCTATGTCGTGGTCTGAACTTTTCGATTCCTTTTCGTCACAAGCAGGAGTTGGTAGATTGCGAGTTTTGAGAAGTTCTTCACACAGTTAACAACACTTGCCTCTTCAAATCCAGATTCTGTGACCCAGTTGTGTTATCTGATTGCTGCTAGTTTTGACATTTTGACATTCGCTATGACATTTTCTTCTTTTTGATAAATTTATCGTTGCTGCTTTGTGTTCCTACTAATTTTCACTTTATCAGTAATATGCTTGATATGGTAAACATGATATGTTATCGAAATCATTGTTGGTGTTTCCTCTGTTCTATTTGTGCTAATGTCTTGTTCTGTCATGTGAAAACTGAATAATGTTCCTGTATATAAATCTGAGTGCGCATGTGTGAAAGGTCAATAAAGTTATCTGTGGACACAGGCTGGTGCTTTCACTTTCGACAAGCTATCACGGCTCAAGATGACAACATTGAAACTGGTTGACGCTGTTCGTTGCTTCAAAGGTGATGGCACTGACGATCTGGAGTTGTGGTTGGATAGATTTATTGTCGCTTTGGACGTGACTAGCAAGTGGTCCTCCAGTGGAGATCGGGACGCAGAGATGGCTCGCTTGATGCCTGTATTCTTGGAGGGACGCGCTTACACAACGTGGAAGCAATTGTCGGATACTCAAAAAGCGAATCTAGATGAAGTCAAATCAGCTTTGCGTCGTGTATATGGCTTGAGCAAATCAGCAGCGTGGAGAAAGATCAAGAGCATTCGCTTGTTCCCAGGAGATCTTGTCGATGTCATCGCGGACGATATCTGTGGATTGTTGAAGATTGTGTTGGAAGTTGATCCGCCTGATCCACTAGTTGCCATCACGCTGATTGATGCGTTGCCAAGTAATATTGCTGAACAGGTGACGCTATTGCATGGAGAGAAAATGGTGCTACGAGATGTTATTTCGTGTGCAAAGTCTCTACAAGTTGGGCAAGAAGGAGCAGAGGTCCTGTCAGCTGCGGCGACGGAGATGAAATCTACGCCAAACTCTTCAACATCACGTCCACAGTCGTCAGTAAGGTGCTACGGATGTCGGCGCCAAGGTCATCTTCTACGAGACTGTCCAGTGGTGTGCTTCCGGTGTGGCTTGCGGGGTCACTTTCAACGCGACTGCAGAGTGAAGCTTCAGGGAAACGAATCAGCGGGTTCAACATTGCCGGATCAGGCTGTACCCGCATCGTCGCATTGATCCGGAACGTGGATGTGGAAGGGCGATCTGCTATTGCTCTTATTGACAGTGGTTGCAGTGTGACACTTATTGGTAAGAAATTGGCTTTGGGCAGACCTAGGGGGCGGGAAACTCTGAGATTGGATACTATGGATAGAGGTATTCTGTTGACTAAGGGGTCCGTTAATTTAAGTTCCATTCAGGCGGACGGTGTAGAATTGGGTCCAGTAAAGGTTCACGTAGTCCCATACCTACCTGCAGGAGTGGATATTGTCTTGGGTCTCGATGTGATACAGGATCACGGTCTCGTAGTTCGCAGGATAGGTAGAGAGGTCAAAGTCAGCTTTGGACAGGGCATTGATGGTATGATGGCGAGTAGTACAGTGGTTAAGGAGCCATCAAAGTTGGTAATTGAGGATGAGGATTTTTTGGGGTCTCTGCAGGATGGCAATTGGGTCATACGTTGGCTCTGGAATGGAAATTCAATTCCAAATTCAAGTTGCACGCATGAGCTGGTATCAAGCAGAGATCGGGAGTCCTTTGATGAGGAGTTGCAGAGCTGGGTAGATGACGGCATCCTGGTACGGTATGATGGTACGAAGCATGGCAGCATAGAGCACTATTTACCTTTGATAGCGGTACGGCAAACGAAGGGCACCAATGTGAAGGTTAGGCCAGTCTTGGACTATCGGTTGCTGAACAAAGGCATACAGTCACATCCAGGTGGCGCCACCCCTATATGTGCGGAGGTTCTGCGCAAATGGAGACAATTGGGTCCAAAATGCGCAATCATGGATCTAAAACGGGCATATCTCCAAGTGCACGTCGATCCTGACCTATGGAAATACCAGGCGGTTCGATGGAATGGCCAGGACTATCTACTTACTCGTTTGGGGTTTGGATTAGTCTCAGCACCGAAGATTATGACCAAGATAGTACAGACTGTGATAGACGCAGATGTGAGGCTGAAAGGGTCCGTGAGCGGTTACATCGACGACATCTACATCGATCAATCGCGGGTGAAGGTGGAAGAGGTCATGGAGCATTTCAAGAGACATGGGCTTGCAGCTAAGCAACCTGAAATATTAGGGGACCAAGGTTTGAGAATACTTGGCCTGAGGATCGACGATCAGCTGCGCTGGAGTCGCGATGGTGAGCTACCAACAATCCCTGCAAAACCAACAAGGCGTGAAGTGCATAAACTAGTTGGAGCTTGGTGTGGGCACTACCCTGTAGCAAGCTGGTTGCGTGTGGCCTGTGGTTACGTCCAACGGCTCACTGCTGCGGAAGAAATCGGATGGGACGATCGTATTTCTCCTGAGCTTGGCAGCATACTTGAAGAGATCGATGCGAGATTAAGGCAGAACGATCCGGCGCAAGGTAGATGGCTGGTTGATGAAAAAGCTCCTCTTACAATATGGGCGGACGCTAGCAATCTTGCTGTCGGTGTTTCTTTGGAGGTGAACGGGTACATTATAGAAGATGCTGCCTGGATGCGTCCTAAGAATGACTCGAGACATATCAACTGCGCGGAATTAGATGCTGTAATCCGAGGGATTAACATAGCTTTGAAATGGGGACCAAGACGGCTAACAATTAAGACTGATTCGGCAACCGTTGCAGGTTGGTTGCGAGCAATTCTAAAGAAAACTCACAACATCAAAACGCGGGCGCTAAGTGAGGTAATCATCAGAAGACGACTGGACATTCTGAGTACAATCGTTGAGGAAGGGTCTCTCCAAATTCAGGTAGATTTGGTTAAGTCTGGTGACAACAAGGCCGACCAACTGACCAGGGTACCAACAAGATGGCTGACGAGAAAAACAAATGAACCTGCTAAGTTAATTAGCTACGCCACAACGCAGGAGATTAAGGAACTACATGACACTTGTCACTTCGGTGTGGATAAGACGCTGGAGTTGGCTCATCAGAAGTTTGGGGAGAAAGTTAATCGACGACTAGTACAGGAGGTTGTATCTACTTGCCAGGAATGTGCTACAATAGACCCATCGCTCACATTTCGCTGTGACCACGGGAAAATCACTTCAGGAGGTATTTGGGATAAACTCGCAATCGATCTGACTCACGTTAGAGGCCGCGTATACTTGACGATCATCGACATTTTTTCGGGTTACACAGTATGGCTGGAATTACGGGATGAAAGTGGCAGCATGGTTGTGAGCGGATTGCGGCGGGTATTTTCAATGTTCGGGCCTCCGAGAATTATTTTGTCAGACAATGGTAGTGTGTTCCGCAGTAGAGAGTATATGAGCCTCCTAAGTCAGTGGGACGTACAACAGCAATTGGCATGTGCATATCGTGCACAAGGCAATGGCGTAATTGAGCGCATGCACAGGACGATCAAAAGGTCCGTGAAGAGAAGTGGCAAGACTGTGGAGGAGATAGTGTTTTGGCATAATAATACGAAGGGATGTAAAGGACTTGCGCCTCATGAGATGATTTTCGGAATGAGCTCTAGAAAACCCCATTTAACTTCAAGTCGCGTGCTTATTGATCGGACGAACTTAAGCAGTGAAGACGATGATCTGTATGAACAGAAAGAGAGGAATCCCTTCATTGTAGGCGACAAAGTATATCTCAGGCCTGCATCTGGGAAATGTGATTTGAGATGGACAGGCCCCCACACAGTTACCCAGGTTAACTCCAGTGTCTCTGTCGTTTTAGATGAAGACGGAATATCGCGACACGTGAATCACATTCGACTTATGCCGCGATCACGTGAAGGTATCAGCACGTCTGAGATCGATCATGGCCCTAAGGTAACTGGGTCAGAATCCTCTTCTGAAGAAAATTCTGATTGCGAGAGTGTGGAAGAGGTAGAGGTCCGGAGGAGTTCCCGTGTCAGGAATAGGCCAGTTTGGTGGAACGATTATGATGTGGAGGTTTGATAACCTCGGGGGCGTGTTATCTGATTGCTGCTAGTTTTGACATTTTGACATTCGCTATGACATTTTCTTCTTTTTGATAAATTCATCGTTGCTGCTTTGTGTTCCTACTAATTTTCACTTTATCAGTAATATGCTTGATATGGTAAACATGATATGTTATCGAAATCATTGTTGGTGTTTCCTCTGTTCTATTTGTGCTAATGTCTTGTTCTGTCATGTGAAAACTGAATAATGTTCCTGTATATAAATCTGAGTGCGCATGTGTGAAAGGTCAATAAAGTTATCTGTGGACACAGGCTGGTGCTTTCACTTTCGACAGTTGAAAGCTGGACTTGTGGCTGTATCTAAAGATTTTCGTCACGGGAAACCACGTGTTGTGTTGCCACGTGAACACTTGACTGCATTGTAGAACTTGAAGCAGAACAAGGACATAGTTATCTGCAAGCCCGACAACGGCAATAGAATTGTCAGACAGTCCATTAAGGACAATTCAGTGCAAACCAAGAATCTCACATGGGAATGGGAAATTCATCATCTATATGGCAGGAGGAGCCAGCAACAATGCAGGACTTCAAACGTAGCGATCAGCAAAACAGAATTGAGCATTACCACTGAGATACGATCTCTTCAATGAACTACGGATATTCAATAATGGATATAAAAGCAGCAGCGTGTTATAACGATAGGGAATGTTGCAGAATTCCTTCACTCATTGCGCAAGGAACTACTCTGAGCATCTGCCACGCAAGGCAGCGGAACGCATATAGATCACATTTCAATGTATATTTGTCATTATTCCATGCAATTTCCGTCGTTGGTTTAATTTTAATAATTTTATTATCATCACTCTCGTCTTCCGAAAACTTAGTTGTTAAAGTTCAATATAAGAAACATAATTCAAAATTGTGCATAAACTGTAGAGGACATACACGTTGCTCTTGCTTCAATATCTCTGAAACATAATACGTGGGTTGATCGGAAAGTTCCCGGACTGATGCTGTACTTTTTCGTGTGCTATATGAATCAAAGCAAGAGGTGTATTCCAGGAATGATAAATGTATTAAGAATTACAAAATAATTGCATTACTCAGCATCATCAAATAAAGTCGAGTTATCGCCTTCCAAGAACTCGCTACATGCACGAATGGAGCGATTCCAGCGGCGCTTCCATTCCTCGACAGTTTCGTTGAAAAACTGAGCTTCTCAAAACAGCGTCTGTCTCTGTTTGAATTTCTTCAACAGTCTGGAAGCGACGTCCTCTAAACCGCAGTTTCAGTTTTGTGAACAAAGAAAGAGGATGTGGAACGGTGGTCATGCCGTGATCGGTCAAAAATTGGGCTGTTTTCAAGGAGCCATGCGCAAGTGCGTTGTCGTGATGGAGGGGCCAATTGCGGTTCTTCCATAAGTTAGGTCTCTTCTATCTAACTGCCTCTCTTAATCGTCGTAAGACGTCTGAGTAAAATTCCGAGTTCACTGTCCGCCCCCGGTCAGCAAATTCACGATGAAAACTTCTGGTCAAAGAAAACAATCAACATTGTCTTTGTTGCACTGCGAAATTGTCGGGCTCTTCGAGGCCTCGGAGATTTAGGACTCTTCCAATGGCATGACTGCTGTTTCGTTTCAGGATCACATCCGTAAATTCAACTCTCGTCAGCTGTGATCACTCGCGACATGAAAGTTGGATCACCGTTAAAATTTGGCAGCCACTCTTCGCATATCCAGGTCGCTGGTCAAGATTTCCTGACAAACTCGATAACTAATTCCTACCATCTCCGAAAGTTGGCGAATGGTACGACGGAGGTCCTCACGAATGAGTTGTCAAACTTCGTTGACATTGTCAGCTGTCCTGCTGGTTGCTGGTCTGCCTGAGCGCTCGTCATCTTCAACAGACTCTCTGCTGTTTTTGAAACGCGAATGTCACTCGAAGACGGATGTACGAGAAAGACAATCGGAGCCGTAGGCCTGACGAACATGTCAAGAGTTTCGGCAGCTGTCTTGTTCAACTTAACACAAAATTTGATGCACGTTCGCTGTTCTGTTTTATCTGTCATGCTGACCATCGCCGAGGTTGCAAATGAGCAATTTACAATACCTTGCTGTCAACGTGAAGATGACATCAAATGACGAAATCGATTTTCCTACACTTCAAGCATACTGAACAGATATCTATGAAGAAAGCAATAGCTATCGAAGTCAGTAACATAGACATAGCAGGCGGAGTCCGGGAACTTTCCGATCAGTCCACGTACACCTTCACCGGATATACTAAAAACAAAAAGCGATTGAAAGACCTCTTGTGTTTATCAAGGCGCGATAATATCAACAGAAAATTAATCAAACACGTTAAGTCATGTCCTCAGACACAAACGTGCTAATTCTAAATTTGACAGGCGACACAATCTAGATATAAATGGCGGGCAATGAGGATAAATTGTAATTTGATGAATGCGGAAGACTTGAAGAAATGTGACCCGCTTCACCAGTTTGGCGTTAACACACGACTTAGACCGGACGAAAGGCCGCGTGTTCTGATTTTATTTGTTGCTTCAATTGTCTTAAAATACAGGGTGATTAAAAAAAGTATTTTTTTGATTCTTCTAGTGCATTGCTTGTGAGTAATCAATAGGAAATGTGAATACAATTTCTAGCACATCAGATCTTGCGATTTTATATGATGTATAACAATCATATCGCTTTCACATCTTTCGGTTCTGAAATTCAACTTCTTGCGTGGCCATTTTAACGGAGATTGATACGATTGAGGAAAAATGTTAGAATTTCTTCGATTTGAATCGTCGTGGTCCACAAAGAGCATCCGT
Source organism: Prostheceraeus crozeri (assembly GCA_907163375.1). Lineage (NCBI taxonomy): Eukaryota > Metazoa > Platyhelminthes > Polycladida > Euryleptidae > Prostheceraeus > Prostheceraeus crozeri. Next base: position 94,285 of record CAJQUW010005700.1, read on the forward strand.
TCCCTTATGACACAAGAACCCTTTCACGTGTGGAAATGTACTGCATCGCAATAACGGTTCTCGCAGGCCACGAACTGCATACTTGGACGAAAATCAAAGAAGCAGCGTTCAGTAAATCTCCGAAGAAATCAATTCGTCGAGCGAGTGCTGAGATGAATTTGAGTTACTCGGCTATTTGTCGTATTCTTGATAAGTCTGGCTTTAAAGCATACAAAATGAATATTCTCATACCGTGACCATTCCTATGGTACATAAAGCTTCACACACATTCACTCACTCATTGCACGATTTAGCGTCCATTTCCCCCCCGTGTTTCGGGTGTTGGACGCAAAATGCAATATACTGTATAGTCAGATGAAAAAACTTTAAACGTTTCAAAAAATTACTTTGTTTTAATCACCCTGTATGTGAACCGGTCAGTTGCTCTTACTTTTCTGTACAAAGAATGCGAAAGCTATTGGGAGAGGGTCCACGGGGGACCTTCAGGTGTTGGGCGGGCCAATCGCACGCTCCCAGCCCAGCGGCGGATGAGCTCCGCATAGGACCCACAGGGGCAGCCCTAGCCCACAGGACCCACGGTGCCAGCGCTGTGTGTATTTGTGTACAAGAGAAGAGGTGTTTTATATTGTGCGGTTGTGATTTACAGGGAGGATAAAGAGATGAAGAGTGGACAGAGGGGTTTATGTTGCGTAGGAATTCTTTTAAGATGGACGAAGGAGCATCAGAACGATGACAGTTTGAGGTGACATGAAACCAGTGGCGTATTTAGGCTGCTGCACGTGCTGCAATTGCAACATGTGAAAAATTAGAGTTATCAAAAAAATAATTATTGAATCATATCTCAAGTGATTACAGTTATACTCTTTCGGAGAAATGAAATTTGTGTAATTTCTCTTCGATTGAGATGCATTTTGAAGGCTTGCTGCGACCTCTCTGCCATCTCACACACCGCAGCTAGACATCTCATTGGATGATATCATTGCCAATAGATTCTTAGCTTAAGCGCTGTATGGGTGAGAGAGACAATGTGAGCTGCGCTTGGGAAAATGATTAGCCGATTGAAGCAATCATTTCTTCATCTGATGTTCTTCGCATTCGGCGAAGTGTAGTTGTGTGCATTTAGCCTGCTATGAACTCTGAGTACGACATTAGAGCGTTTAGATCACAGAATGTGATTGTGAATGCCAATTTTGTAAAGGATAACATAAACAAAAACGGTTGAAATCTATTTAAGATTTATTTACCTTAATCAGCCCTGTCGTTAAATATTGCAAGAGGCAAAACAGAATTTGATGACTGCATATCAGGCCATCAAAAACTTGCAGAAGTCGATCGAGGATATAGCCCAATGACAAATTTTAATGATTGGTTTACATCAATTATAGCCACAGCCACTCCTCAGCACGAAAATTTTTATCAATCTTTTAAGAGTGATCAGATTGATACATCTGGGAGTGAGCGAATCAACATTCACAATTGTCTGAAAAAAGTACTTGACATTTTCTCAAGGAATTATCATTGCGTTTCACAGATATCATTGAAACTGTCTCCCTATTTGCCTGTGTCTTAAATCACAAAAATAAGTCATTGTTCTGCGACTGAAATAGGCTATGTATACAGTGTACAATGTACCGCAGCAGCTGATGATATTCCTAGATACGCCACTGCATGAAACATGACATTTTGAAATGATAATTACGTCAGTTGTAGAACTCTCCTTTAATAGATTGCTAATGATTCGTGATAGTACATCCACGAATTGAGAAAAATATGCTCTTAAATAATTGAAGGATCTAAAGAGTTTAAGTTGCAGAATCATATTGGCGGCCGTTCTGCAAGACCGCCGTCAGGATGAGCTCATACAGAAGGGACGAGCAGGAGTGTCTGAGGTAGCGACTACCCGAATTGAATCAACTTGTAGTATATTACCCTGTTACCATTTGAGCTGACCATTGACAGTAATTGAATAGAACAATATAATTCGCCTTAAACAGCATTATTCGGAAGCTTTCTATCGAGATGGAAATTACAAGCCACGCTGCTGATGATGGATTTTGATAGATGCTGTTTAATGGAGGTCTTAAATCTATTAGTAAAATGGCTTCTCTGAAGCGTAAATCAATGCTGTTATTGTCTGATGCTAGAATCCTATTGGTGAAAGGAAAGAGTGTTGATGGCAAACAAATTCGCTTGTGTTTGAAAATGCTTGAATCTTTATGTGAGATGTGTTCTTTTATTCTTGTATGCAATGGGAGGACAATGCTTCCTACACAAAATTGATAACATTTGATGCATTTTACTCCAAAGATAATCACTGATTTATAAATGTTTGTTGTCAGATATAACACAGTTATTCAATGAGCATGTTTCAGTTGTTTTCTTTAGTTTTCAGCACTGTTCTGAGAGTAAGTGATGTGACGTTCTCACAGGTAAATTCAAGGATCGAAAAACTCTTAATACTTTATTATTAAATGCATTAGAGATAAAAGGAATTTGAAAGTAATAAAATTGCTTAGGTTGTGTTCTATAACCTTATAGAACACAGCCTAGGCAATCTTATCGGTAAAAATTATATAATAAAAGTCTATCACCAGCAGCTTGGATTATAATTTCCGTCTTGATCGTGGTTAAATGTTTCATTATCACGCGAGTAAGTGTTGCACTAAAACACATATTTAATGGATTACAAAATTTCAAGCTTAAGATCACCCATTTACAATTATTTGACTGATATTCTATTGATGACAATATCTCAAATTAAGATATAATACATCAGTCAGGACTAGTGAAACAACACTAAACTATTACCGCAAAAAGACTGGAATGGAAAATACTTTGGAATATATTCTTTAATGAAGTTCATGAAATGGCTTCCGTTTCATCTGCCATCTTTGTAGCCATCGAAAATTGCAGCGGTACAGTAGGAGTAGAAGAAAGGGGGCTGACGAATGACAAGGGACAGATAAGACGAAACAGGACTTCAAAGGATCATGGCGGTGAGGGTACGCGGGAGAACGGGAGAACTGCAAATGGATCACAAATGAGTCACAGTAAGAGCAATATAAATAGGAAATAAAGAATTGCACTTGGTTTGTTGCTTTGAAATCAAATCTTCTCTGGTAGGTCCACAGTTCAGGTAGGATTCACACTTTTTGTCCGTGTTGTCCACTTGATTTGATCCGCTGAATTTCTGTCCTCCAGCATCTCTTTGGGACCTTCCTTCACATAGTCACACCCTTTTGCTCCTCGTTCTTCTTGTTGCAGAGATATTTCTTGTTGAGCACTTGCTTTGTGACATGGATCTCTTCTGAGGATGAGAATGCACCAACCAGTCGTCTTTCCTTTTCTGATAGATAGTCTCTTGTCATGTTGCACTCCTGAAAGTCTCCTCCAGGTTTGTCATGCGACTTAGCTCCTATGGGCCACCACTGCATCCAACCATTCTCTGCTATCACTGACCGCAAATGTTCAAACGTCTTTAGTATATGTTGATTTCTTTGCCACCGTCTTTGATGAACTTTAGAGCAGGCATTTTGATTTTTAAACTTGTCTCTTCAATCACGTCTCTCTACTCATCCGAAATTACCTTCGTCATTGCTGCACAAAGCGACACAATCAGCAGACAACATGCACCATGAAAGTTTCTCTTTCATAGGCTTGACAATTAAATCTACTATGTCGAAGATACAAGGATTCAGGCTGCAATCCTAATAACATGTTGAAATAGATAATGCATTATTTCTTACCTGATTATAAAGAAGCTTGCGTTGCAGGACTTCACGTCGATACAATGTTCGGAGTTCGTCAATCTCAGATGAGGAAGAATTTTCACATTTCTTGATCTTCGTAGCCATTCCCACGAGCTGCAAGATAAGAATCTACTTAGCCTAATGCCAAGGCTAATCAAAACCTTTCATTCTGATGATTTCTACAGTTACTCTGTATATCATGATAACTCTGTAAATTTATGAATATATATGTCACATGTATTTTGTATATGACGGTAAACTTCGCGTATGCATATTTTGTGTTACATATGTTATCAACGCGTGCTTGTAAGTGCCCTTGTGGTCATCGCTTTGCGTTTTCTGTTGTACTTCAGTATATAAGTGTACATCTATGATTTAAGACTTATGTGAGGTGATGAAGTTATTCGGTGTGATAGACTATCACCAACAAAATGAAGCGGTAAACTGCAAGTCAATGTCAGACCGATCATTCTTGAAGGATGATATATTTCAGCTCACTTTATATTATGCAAGCTTGAAAATAGTCCGTGGAATAAATGAATATTTCGCATTAAACTGGCATTCGTTCATAATTCTGAAATCGTTAACAACTGAAAAACACGTATACAGAAAAACAGAGAGGACCCTACATAAAATGTTTGAAATTGGATAAAGACATTCAATTCAATTTAATATGCAAGGAAAATCAATTAATATCAAATTACTCGAAAATCAGCAAAAAAGATCAAAACCAAGAAGGTAAAGATTAAAGGAAACATGTCAGTCAGGTCTTGTAGACCTTGGAATCAAAAACATCAAATCAAAATATTTATGCTGGGCAGGGATTTGCGGCCCACCCAGTGCAATATGTACCGCAACAGATAGCAGACCTGATGATGAACAAGCCTTCATGATGAGTCGCTTCTCCTAGAACACTTCTATAGGCCGAAACTTGCATAGAGAAGGTAAAATATTTTCAAGCCAGCTTAGTAAAGATAAACATGCATGAGCGATGAAAACTAAGTACCCAAGTTAAGTATATATAACACGACTATTTCGTGTTCTTTGGGGATAACTTGACGAAGAGCGAATTTTCATGGAAAATACCAAAATCTATGCATAGAAGATTGTCTATGGAGTAGATGATGGAGAGATCGCACCATTGAGTTAACATTAAGATGCATGCCCTTTCCCGAAATCACAGAAGGTTCGTTCGCTTTGTCTCAGAACTCTACCTCATGGAAGTCATTGTAGAAATAAGGCTGATGACAAATACCTTTCTGAGGACAAATAAGGTATATTTCAATCAAAGAATAGATTGAATTATGAAAAGTATCAATTATCAGATTGTCATTCAACCGTATTTTTAAAATCAGCACAATAACACGATCAAGTTCGCGTCCCCAAATGCCTACACATCCGTTGCCACAGCAAGAAGGTGCTTCCAAGGATCAGAGCGCATAAAAATCAAGTTATAGAATAAAAAACGATCTTAGCGCGCTTGGTTACGCGTCAACACCAGAAAACAAAGAGATGTCCTTATGATTATTCCGGACACGGATGACAATTGGCGTCGTAGATACAAGCTGCAGATTTTGCATAATAACGCATGCACGCTAGTCATATGAGAAATGGTTTCATTTGTTCCTATTTTTCTGCGTTTTCCCAAAGAAGAATAATTGTGAAAATGATTGACATTTTGCAAAGCAGCATTCAGTAAGGCTCATGATGCAAAAATACGAATCTTTGTGTCTTGAGAATTACTAAAAATGGTAATCAATATAATATGCTTGCATGACATCATACTATTCCCATTCACCCTGTATACATGATGTAGCAGAATATTTCTATTTGTGGCAAAGTTGCATTCATCTAGTTGCTCCATTTTATGCCGTAGTTTCAGGTTGACCTTCCTTTAGTAGAGCATTTTCGATACTTTTCTATCTAATATATTCAATATTTCTGAGAGGACCTTTACTGTGAACAAGTTGATGTAATGACAATGAGGCGTCAATTCGGACAGCGTCGGGCTCTGATAGGAAAATTGTGAAAGTCATTTTTATAGAATTGGCGCATAATTCACAGGCACTTAAGATACAATGACACCCTCAAAACGCTAATTTTTATACCTCATAAGATTCGGTTCCGAGACTCACGGAGCCGTAAACAAGAAAATGAAGGAACCGTGGTTTACCGGCGCTGTGGCCTTGTGGTAGAGTGTTCGCTCTGCGTCCGGGAGATCTTGGTTCAAACCCTGGTTGGGTCAAACCGAAGACTTCTAAAAAGGACACTCTGCATTCTGCCTAAACACTCACCAAAAAGAATGAGAGTGGGATAAATAACAACTCAGCCACATGGAAGAAAGGCTCCGTGCCTAGTGTGCTTCCGAGTATAAACAAGGTTCATTTATTCATTTTTTTAATTGTAATTCTACATTTCTGATCATCTAGCATGGCTGCTAAAATTTGCCTGAATTCCTACAGCATTCCCATCACTTTGCATATTGATTCCTTTTATTTTTTGAAGAAACTATTGTCTCAAGTTATTTATAAATGATGTGCTAAAGTTGACCAACTGCTAGATTTTGGAGCTGACAATTCACTGTTTATCATCTTTTCTTTGTCTTATATTTAATATCAGGTGCTGACTTCTCTTCACCGCAACAGGGAAAGTGATTCTTCGATGGAGAAAAACAAAACCCGGACAATTTCCAGTTCTCTCATTGAGCTTTGACGAACATGCTACAATTTAAATTGTACACCAACGAATAAACAAAGTTATTGCAGCATCCTTTGTTGAAGTTTAAAGAAAATAGTTATATTTTGGTTGAACACTGATTAATAATCTAGCCAATAATTAGCAAAACCGTATCATTTCTTATTCAGTATAGTAGAAATGCATCCTCTGGTATATTACATTATAAAAAACAATAAGTAAATAATCGAAGGAACTTCATAAAGATATTTTCTGTACTTTCGGGTAGAGCCGAATCGTGTGATGCCTGCTTTTATTGTTTATGCTTCCATTAATTTCTGGACTTACCTTAGCTAACTCATCAACAACTTTCTTTTTCACTTCATCGAATTCTGATTTGACTTGTAATTGTGCTTTCACCACTGCTTGTGTCTGTTTCGATATTTGTGTAAGAGTCTCACGCGGCACCGTCTCCATACCAGGCTTAAATGCAAGATGAGAAGTTTAGAAAATCAAATGGAAGACAATGAATGGTCTGTTACATCAAGTCAACACAATATTTACAGTGCATTGAAAAACATTTTCGGATTTATTTGAACATCATGATTACTAATGAAAGCTAAATTAGGTTGATTAAATGTGTCGGAGATAAGCTGACCGCTTCAAACATACTTAAAGGACCGTTGACGTGAATGGATTTTCCAGATATCCGATAGTAAGATGAACAAAAATTTTGGTAAGTTAAATGAAAAATACAAATTAATTAAATAAATGTCGACAATGACTAGTGTATAAATATCGTTTATCTTTCAGCACAGATCGCAATCGCTAATCGCGAATTTTCTAATTCATCTGGCAAATAACAAGGCAGCAGTTAAAAAGTACATGTGCCATAAACAGAGGATGGATACGAAATCGCACAGCATCGCAAAATCGGTCTCGTAACCGAATATGTATACGACAAATTGATAATATGCAAAATTCTAATGTAAATGCACAACACCAAGTGGTTACTCATTTTCCAGAGAGTAGTTGACAAGATTTCCATAATCTGACACTGGATTTTTAAAGACCCCAAATAGCGAATTACAGACGATTCTAAAGTGCGTGGAACTTATTCGACGAGACGTCTCAGACAAATCAAATGTGGTAGGCTTTTGCTAATCGATTGACGCACTTGAGTACCGCAATGGGCCGACGCCTCATCTTACATAAACCATTGTGACAGTGCACCGACCCGATCAAGTTCGAGGATCAGAAAATTCCTGACCAACGCCACATGAATGTCACTGATAACAATGTAAGCAAATAAAGCAGACCGATGACGCGGTATTTCCAAACCGAACATTAGACGGGCTGTCCCTTCTTTCTTGCTGACGGTGTACCAAAGTGGATTGCTGCCATACCATCATCATACATTTTGTCGATTTACTTCGATATTCACATTGAATATCACCTAATCAGAGAACATACATAGAGAACGACAGACATACATGTAGTGCCGATGCGATGGGCAGATGGACGATGCCAATTCTACTTCGAAATTTACCCTCATTTTTCGAAAGCAGCGCCATCCTTTGAATTCAGAATTTCTGGACCACTTTCTATTGATAGTTGACAATCAAGTCACTAAAAAACAATTGAAATTCAACTAACGTCATGTGTATGATACAAGATCCAATAACATTAAGTGTGATCCGGGATCCGATGGGTGATAACCCGGCAAATGAACGGTGGCTGATCTCGATCATGCAGTCTCCCGGCTTCGACAACCCTTCTAGGCACATCCTCGCCGCTTCAGCTGGTCCTCGCCCTCCTGGCCGTTCCCGACCTTTCTGGCTGGTGAAAGTCCAAGTCACGCGACCGATTGCAGACCACATCAACGCCGCGCAAGATCGCCGGACTTCGTGATCCGGTCGCTACGGTCACCTAAGTGGCCCTCCGACCTCAAGTACAAGTACAAGTAGGTAATGTGTGTAGCGCCACTTGAAATCGGCTCACATTTCAAAACCATGTAAACAAAATTACGATGCATCATAAATCCAAAAATGTTTTCACATTCCAACCTCCAACGCAACGGTCACCTCTTGCTTCGCAATTTTCAAATTCGCTATCGCTTTTTATTACTGCTAGTGATAAAATAAAAATATAAATAAAACGGTGCTGTGCTGTCCGTGGCACAGTGGTTAAGTGCTTGGCCTAGCGGTCTTTTGGTCCAGAGGTCGAGCCCCGAAAGTGTCACTGGAAGTCGGCAGGAAGGGAATCCGGACTAAAAGTACTACAACGCTCCATAAGTCTGACTATGTCAGCACCGTCCAAGCCCCAAGTATGGGGAGTAGTGACGTAAAAGCCTCATCATTTTTCATTTAGTGAGTAGCACACTCTTCCCTTGGAACCTAAACACAGCCAGCTCAGGACGCGACCGAGCCGGTATAAAGTTCGATTCTGGTGTACTCATGTTTTAAAGGAACATGCCTTTTCTATCCTCGTTAACCCATCCGCATTAACTCGATCTAGTGAATTCGTCATCCAATTGGCAGGTTTAGTTTTAATCCTGCTGGGTGTCCTCACAGCCTACTCATGAGACCGATGCCAAGTGAGGGAGCCGGTTTAGTCGCGGACCAACTCAACCATCTACCTGCTACCAGAGGCAGCTGGACTGACCTGGTTGCATAGTTGCATAAATTTATTCCTGACTCTTAATCTGATGATCGTTCTCCCTGGGATTGGTGAATAGGCAACTATAATTGGAGTTAACGACTTTTCAATGGAGATCCAAAAGCGAACAACAGTAGATCCCGTTTCCGGAATGAGTAACTAGTAAGAGGTCCATATCTTCTAAATCTCTATGTAACTATCGCTCTTTGGTTTCAACATGGTTCATAAAGTAGAATGTGAAAATATTTAAACTTATTCCCTGATACTTTCTATTCCGATAAATACATGTATTTCTTTGACTGCGGATTGGTATTATCAAGGAGTTATTCAATTATAATCGTTAGTGATATGGCCCTGAGGCCGAGTCCTCCACGTACCCGGTTCCATAATATAAAGGGTTCAAAAGAAAAGATTCTTCGGGTACTTCCAAGCGATTATTATTGCGTGTGCGACGTTTCGCCCCAAAGGCTTAATCATGCACGAATGAAGATGTACAGCGCAACATTCACATCATACGACCGAAGAAAATCGATAAAGAAAATTATCACGTGAGCACATGTTAAGGTTAAAAATTCTACTGATAACAAAGATTAAAAGTACCATGAAAATTAAGAAAATCTTGAGGCGGATGTGCAAAAGTTCATATGGTTGAAAGATTCTTGTCTGTTCATAGCTTGGTTACCAGCATCATTGATGTATCTGCTTTCCAAGCTCCTTCTCTTCACATAACCTTTCAGATTTCGGTGCACGATCTCCCATTCAATATTCATTGAATGTCCTTTATGGTCAGAAACAAAGTGTTCCTTCACTGCAGAGGGATTACTCGACATTACGTGTTCCTTTATGCGCGTCCCTACCAATCTTGATGTCTCACCGATATAGTATTTCGAGCACAATTTGCAGGTTATCTTGTATATCAGGTTTTTCTCAAAACAGGAATCTTTCTCTTTTTTAGAAAAGTTACATGCACAGCAATCGGCAGAGCATTGAGGCCTTTCCTTAGGGGGGTGGAATCTCCGTTTTAAGCTGCTTCCGGAGTCGTACCAAATGTTCATCAGGTCATGTACACCTGTTCTTTTCATCAAGCTGGATATCTTCCGTTTCAAGACTTCATCAATGAAGGGGATTTTCATGTGGATTTTCTTTCCTTTATCCTTCTTCGATTTAGGCTTGTCTCTAGATCTTAGCTTTCTGTATATCTTTTTGATAAATGGCAATGGATATCCATTTCTCACGAATTTGTTAAAAATCAAATCGATGGAATAATGACGGTTTGCTTCGGTTGTGGACCGTCTCTCTGCTCGAATTAGTTCCCCGATCAATATTCCACGTTTTTGAGAAATAGGTCCTCCCGCATTCCAAGGGAAAATGCAGCCACTGTTTATCTCCTTCGTGTAAAGTCTCGAGGAGAACGTATTGTCAAAACTTTGCTGTATTTCACAGTCGAGAAAGGGAAGATAGCCGCTGGTTCTCGGTTGGTCTATGGTAAATTGTATGGCTTTGGAGACGGAGTTGCACGTGTTCAACAGTTCCGCAGAGGAGATCTCTGCTGGCCAAACAATCCAAACGTCATCAATATACCGTTTCCATATAGTGTCAGGGGGTAATTGACTCAAAATACTTCTTTCCACAAAATCCATGTAAATTATAGCCAATTGAGGGGCTATGGAATTTCCCATCGAGAGGCCATCATTTTGCTTATAGGTAGTACCATTCATAAGAACGAAATCATTTTCCAAAGCCATTGAAACTAGCGTCATGACATGATCGATGTCCATAGTACTCAAAATCTCATTTCTGTGTGAATGTCGCGAAACAAATTGTCTCAATACTGTGAAGATATCAGGTTCTCCGTTTGCATCTGTCCTAGGCACACTACCGTAGAGATTGACAACATCCAGAGATGCTTGACTGAACGTTTTCGTAGGATCTGGCTTCAAGGATGCCAACCATTGTACAAAGTGATCTGTATTCGAAATGTGGGCTTCTACATCACAAAGAAGATCATTTAGGCATTTTGACAATTCTTTTGACAATGTTGAAGATGGTGCGTCTAACGCAGCGACAATTGGTCGACCTTTCAAGGGACCTGGTTTATGATCTTTGGGAAGAGCACGAAACCTGCTACTAAGCAAGTGAAATTCAATTATGCTTTGACCAAAATTTCCAATAAGTACAAACCAAGGAATGAGAAAACTTACAAATGGTTGGAAAATTGTAAATGCTCAGAACCAATTCCTTCAAGTTGTTATGCTCTTCCCAAAGATCATAAACCAGGTCCCTTGAAAGGTCGACCAATTGTCGCTGCGTTAGACGCTCCATCTTCAACATTGTCAAAAGAATTGTCAAAATGCCTAAATGATCTTCTTTGTGATGTAGAAGCCCACATTTCGAATACAGATCACTTTGTACAATGGTTGGCATCCTTGAAGCCAGATCCTACGAAAACGTTCAGTCAAGCATCTCTGGATGTTGTCAATCTCTACGGTAGTGTGCCTAGGACAGATGCAAACGGAGAACCTGATATCTTCACAGTATTGAGACAATTCGTTTCGCGACATTCACAGTAATGGGAAAAAGACCGTTCCAGGACACCATAAAATCAAAAAAATTAGTACTTTTAAAAACGACATAAATTCATGAATTTAGACCCTTTTTCGGGTTTTTAAGACCTAAATTCATGAATTTGGTTCATTCAAAAAGTACCATTTTTTTCAAAAATGGTACTTTTAAAAACGACATAAATTCATGAATTTAGGTCTTAAAAACCCGAAAAAGGGTCTAAATTCATGAATTTATGTCGTTTTTAAAAGTACCCAATTTTCAAATTTTTCAAAATCTCAAATTTGAGAATTACAATTTTCACCCTTAAAATCATGACCGTTCCAGGACACCGAAAAATCAGAAAAGTTAAGAATCTCAAATTTGTGAATTACAATTTTTACCTTGAAAATCATGACCGTTCTAGGACACCGAAAACCCGGACACCGAAAAAATCATAAAAGTTAAGAATTTCAAATTTATGAATTTTATCCATTTTTCAGGTTTTTAAAATATATCATGTGATTTGCGGGACATCTGAGATGTCTTCCAGGGCTTCGCCGTTAAAAATATTTCTTTAAAAATGGAAGAAACAAAAGTGGAAGGAACTTCAGAAATGGATGAAACCGCAAGAATATATCCTTCATTATCATATGAAATGGATATTGCAAAACACAAAGATAGAGTACGTTATATGAAAGATAAGGAATCGCAATTATTACTTAGATTAGAACATTATAATAAATTAAGAAAGAGATGGTCTAATGCTTTAATAATTGTCATTTCATCTGGCGTTCTTACAATTCCAGTAGTTGCTACTACTTTAACTCGATACAAAATGAAAACACATTTCCATCTTTGAAATATTTTATTCACATCACAGACAAGTACTATGTACAAGTAGCATCGTTTACAACGAATAAAATATGTTGACTAGAAAATGTGTTATGACATGATACAATTGTTTCTGTATGAGTAAAATAAAGTAAGGCTCATAGAACTATAAAACCAATGAGGACAAGTAGCATCGTTTACAACGAATAAAATATGTTGACTAGAAAATGTGTTATGACATGATACAATTGTTTCTCGTAAATTGAAATAAGGGAAGGGTCATAGTACTATAAAACCAATGAGGACAAGTAGCATCGTTTACAACGAATAAAATATGTTGACTAGAAAATGTGTTATGACATGATACATTTGTTTCTCGTAAATAGAAATAAGGTAATACTCATAGTACTATTATCCATTGCGAGTAGCTTACCGTTTCAATTGATTGAGTTTAAAATTGGATCAAGGGTTGGGCGGTGTCTCCCATGGCGAAGATACGAGTCATATTAGTGCGATGTGACGTGGGATATTAGGTTTGTGATTAAGTAGTTGAATTGTTGTTTAGGTTTGAGGTATGTTTGGGTTTTTTAGTGGATATTTTGTTGGAGTTTGCAAGAGTTGTAAGTTGGTTTGGGAATTTAATGAAAATGAAAAAGTGGGGGATGATATAGAGGAAGGGGTTTATTAGATTTAGATATGGTGGGGGATAAGTTTGGATAGGAGAGGATGTATGGGAGTAATAATGAGGAGAGGAACACACAGGTGAGGATGTTGTATATGTTTAGAGATGCACAGATATAGTATTATGTTGATAACGGTGATTGATGAGGGCGTTTTATTGATATGTGTCACTTATTTGGGAGTGGGTGATTAGTTTTTGAGATGTTTGTGTGTGGAGGGGGTGGGTAGGTAGGAAGAAGTGGGGGTTTGTGGGAGAAGGGGTTTGGAGGGGGTATGGGGGTATATTTATAGGATTAAGTTGTATGATGAGTTATTATAATTAGTGTATGTTTTTTTTCTTTTCAATCGGCAAGCGATGCTTTGAACGTGCCATTTTCGTTAAAACGTAGGAATTATGATGATATAAAATAAAAATTGTTTGAAAGTCGCGATGAAATTGACCAAAATAGATAAAGGTCACAGATGATTCAAGCAGTCACAGTCCTCGTAGAAACGCTCGCAGAATGAATAATCTCGCAGTATACGTGGGAATAATGGCAGCAGCTGTTCAAGTGAAAAGTTGAGTATGCGGGTCAAAGAATTCTCTCATACTGAATAGCTTAAACTCGTAAGCAGCGTTCATGTTGAGAAATTTGGTAACAATGTTGCTAAAGTCCTTAATACAGATAAAACAATCAATTATTCTCTTAACAAGAGTTCATAAGAATAAAATTAAACAATGAAACGTTTAAATTAGATAAATTAAATCAATCAAAATCGAATAAGTAGCAAGGGAAATCATCATTGTGGAACAGTTTTTTTTTAAATCAATACCCCCTCCCTTCTGTCTAAAGTAGTAAAGAAAGACATCATTAGAGAACAGTTTTTTTTAAATCAATTCCCCTCCCATCTGACTAAGAGCAAGGAAATTCATCAATGGGGAACAGTTTTAAATCAAAACCCCCTCCCTTCTGACTAATTATAAAGAAAGGACATCATTAGAGACCATTTAAAATCAATACCCCCCCCCCAAGTAGTAAGGAAAGTCATCATTAAAAAAAATATTTTAAATCAATACCCCTTTCAGACTAATAGTAAGAAAGACATCAGTAGAGAAACAGTTTTAAATCAATCCCCCCCACCTTCTGACTTCTAGGGGTCCCTTAAGAAATTTTTTTATTATAAAAAGAAGCAACATAAATAGTTTTTTAATTAATATGGAACGCTAACTACGACAATTTCGACGCTAAAGAAAATCGCAAATGAATTAGAATAAAGAATTTTTTCATGTTCTAATGAAAAACGAATTACAATTCCTAAAAAATAGGCCAACCGGAACCTCAGTTCCCGGAACAAAGTTCCCTCAATAACAGGGTAAATTTTTCATAACGAATCGTTCACACTTCAGACCAAAACGGCGTACATTGGTCAGCAGGTCATCTTTAGTAAAAACGGAGAAATTTTATTTTGATTCATTCTGGCTTCCACCAACAAAAGAAGTAAAAGAATTACTTGGACGGGAACATACAATACGTTTCAAATTCAAACACCAAGGGCACTACTTAATGTGGACAATATGTCTTTATTTTTTACTTTAAATTACAAAAAGGAGTACCATTTTCTAGATATTATGTTAGAGTTAAACAATCTATAACGCAACGAAGCTAGCTAAAGCGCCACCTAAAGGTTTAAAGCTCTGTTTTCTGTAATTCATTTTTGGATTAAAACGACCTTGATATCCTCATTATCTAAATCAATAATTTCATAAGTAATCGGATAAGTTTTTATTTATTTTGCCAAACTTCAAATATTTTCTTTAGTCCAATAGCCAACAAAGCCTTTTCAAATTTGTTCTTAATTTAAATATTCAAACTCTGTCTCCAATTTTAAATTTCGGCTTAAGTTTCGCAAAATCGGATTACTCTCATTCAATAATTATTCTCGAATATTTTCTTTCGTATTAAAATCAGGGTCCGTCAGACCATTCTTTGGGAGTTTCTTCAATACCAGAATGAACTTTATTATTGTAATCTTCCACAATTCCT